>BQKN01063041.1:53349-84430 GCA_022839385.1 Asparagus kiusianus
TCGGATCTTAGATACTCGGCTTATTAACCAAAGTATTTTGGTTCAAACAACTCTTTTTACCAGAGTTTGTCACTCACTCTGAGGTACGACACTCGCGGAGAGTTCTTGAGTAATTCAACTATACTAGTCATTTGTTCCAGCAAGTTTAGACGTTCGGATCGTCAACAAGAGGCAAAATCGACGCGAGCATTCGAGGGAGGCATCTCACCGCCACCGTGAAGAACCCAGAATTAAACAAAGGAGGGAATCAAATTTATTCTCTTCTCTTTTGTAATCAGGAATCCAAATTGTAATTCGAGAGTTGAGAGAGTTGTAAACATTCTTTTTCTAAACAATTAGAGAGAATAAAAATCACATATAATTCTTTCCCTATTTTCTTGTTACAAATTTTCCACCAAACATGGTCCATCTTACAACCGGAAAAGTCGGCATCACAATATCTACAAAGATCAAAAGATATATTTTAGGATAAAATAAGCCAAGTTCTATAGTGCCATTAATATACTTGATAATCTTTTTAACCACAACCAAATGAGACTTTTTAGGAAAAGCTTGAAAACGTGCACATGCACAAACACTAAAAATTATATCCGGCCTACTAGCGGTGAAATAAAGGAGACTACCTATCATATCTCGATATAGCTTTTGATCTACCTTTTCACTACTACCATCCGCGTCCAACTTGATGGTTGTGCCCATTGGAGTTCGTGCATGTTTGGAGTTCTCCATTCCAAATTTTTTGACCAACTCTCTAGCATATTTGCTTTGCGACACGAATATTCCATCATTTAATTGTTTGACTTGGAGGCCGAGAAAGAAAGTGAGCTCTCTCATCATGCTCATCTTAAATTGATCTTGCATAACTTTAAAAAAGTTCACGCACAAAGATTCATTAGTGGCACCAAAAATAATGTCATCAACATAAATTTGAACTAAAATAAAATTATTTTTCCGTTTTCTAACAAAAAGTGTATCGTCAATTTTTCCTTTTGTAAAACTATTTTCAATGAGAAAACTTGAGAGGCGAGCATACCAAGCTCTAGGAGCTTGTTTTAACCCATATAAAGCTTTTTAAACCCGGTATACATGATTTGGAAAAGAAGAATAATAAAGTCGGGGGTAGCTCAACATATACCTCTTCTTCTATAAAACCATTCAAGAAAGTACTTTTAACATCCATTTGAAACAACATAAAATTTTTAAAGCTAGCAAAGGCCAAAAACATTCTAATTGATTCCAGTCTTGCAACCGGTGCAAAAGTTTTATTATAATTTATGCCCTCCTCTTGATTATATCCTTGGATAACTAAATTAGCTTTATTCCTAGTTACTATGCCAAACTCATCAAGCTTATTTTTAAAAACCCATTTAGTTCCAATAATATGAACATTTTTAGCTCTAGGAACTAGAGAACATTATTTCTTCAAAATTTATTCAATTCATCATGCATAGCTAAAACCCAAAACTCATCTTTTAAAGCATCATCAATATGTTTAGGCTCAATTTAGGATAAAAATGTTACATTACCATAATGCCTTTGGATGGACTTCCTATAATTTGGTCCTTGGGATGATCCGGTGCAAACTTCCAAGCTTTAGGGAGTTCTTCTTGATTTTGTTCATTTTTTCTTTCCCCATCCTTTGGTGTTTCCATTGAGGGTTTGTCATTTAGTTGCAAGAGCTCCAATCCTCCCTCAATATCATCATCATCCCTAGGCAAACCATCTTGCAAACCAATATTTGTCTCATCAAAAGTATAACATTTATATACCCTTCATCAACAAGTGTTCATTTATTGAAAATCCTATAAGCCTTACTTTTAGATGCATATCCTAAAAATATACCAACATCAATTTTTTAGTCAAACTTATCATGGTGGTCTTTAATGTTTAAGATAAAACATCTACAACCAAAAATACGAAAACATCCAATATATGAGGTTTTGCCAAAAAAAAAGAGCTCATAAGGAGTTTTCTTAAAAGTAGGTCTAATCAAAACACGATTTAAAACATGACAAGCCGTATTGATGGCTTCCGCCCAAAAGTATTTTGACAAATCAAAAGCATTAATCATTGTACATGCCATCTCTTATATGGTTCTATTTTTCATTCAACAACATTATTTTGTTGAGGTGTTCTAGGAGTGGAAAACATATGAGTTACTCCATGATGAGCATAAAATCATCATATAATTTATTTTGAAATTCACCACCATGATGACTTTTAATTTTAATAATTTTCAAGTCTTTTTATTTTTAATTCTTTTTACAAAATGGGAAAACTCTTCAAAATATTCATCTTTATTTGCAAGAAAAATTACTCATGTAAAACGTGAAAATTCATCAATAATAACAAATACATAATGTTTACCTCCTAGAGAGGCAATACGCATATGACCAAAGAGATCAAGATGCAATAATTGTAAATGTTTAGAAGTAGATACCTCATTAATGAATTTGAAGGTATTCTTAGTTTGTTTACCTTTAACACATTCTTCACAAAGAGAATCCTTAATATAAGTTAGATTTGGTAGTCCTCTTACTAAGTTATTCTTGGATAGCTTAGATATTAACTCCATATTAGCATGTCTTGTGCCAAATCCAAGGATCTCCATCCACCACCGCAAGGCACTTAACATCTTGATCTATTAGCTCATTCATCTCAAAAATGTAAACATTAGATCTTCTAAAAGCAACAAAAATAATTTTATCATTCCTACTAACAATACATTTATCCGGTTTGAAAGTAATATCAAAGCCTTTGTTACTTAATTAACTAATACTAAGAAGATTATGATTTAATCCTTTAACAAAATAAACATCCTCAATTACATGAGAAGGTATCCTACCAATATTACCAATTCCTACAATTTTACCTTTCTCCCCACCACCAAAGGAGACATTGCCTCCTTCAATGCTTGATAGGATTACAAATAATTCCTTGTTTCCCGTCATGTGATGTGATCAACCACTATCAAAATACCATAACTCCTTACGTCTTGTGCGAGACGTTCCCTACATGTAAACAAGTTGTAGAACCTTTAGGTACCCAAACTTGGGGTCCTTGAATGTTAATACTTTTACCCATATCATCCCATAATCATAAACATGATCTCTAAATCTATAATGTATGGAAGTGTGGTCATGTCTCATGCAATAGGTACAAACAATTTTTTTTTATAGGTGGGTGCATGAGATTTATAACATCATGTTCTTCTAACATTGTGATGATCATAACTTGTAGATGCATGGTTACTTTGCAATATTCTATTTTCATTTTTTTAGTTTTTCACTTTGAGACATCATTTGTTTCTTCTCAAATTCAAGATCTTCAATTATATTATTTTTTAGACCAATAGCATCATTTAAAGAAGATTTTAGTTGTTCAAATTTTAAATCACAAGAGTTATGTAATTTTTTGAAAGAAGAATGCTCTTTTGCTAATTTTTTAAATTTAAAGTTTAATTCTTCTAAGGCGGTTTCTAGTTCACATTGCATAAAAACGATTCACTTTTGGTTTCGGATTGTACCTCATCTTCATGAGCCAAGAAACAAATGTTTCAGTCATGAAGAGCAATCTTGGCTCCCTCGTCATCGCTATCTGAATCACTTGGTTTGGATTCATCCCATCCGGCGTATATAGCCTTCTTCTTCTTATACTTCAAGTACTTCTCCTTAAGCTTAGGATAATCCTTGGCTAAGTGTCCTGGTTCATTGCATTTGAACCATTTACCTATACGAGAAGGAAATTTGTTGTTAGATCGATTTTTAAAAATTTTATTCATTTTAATTAATCTTAATATCCTTCTAGAGATGTGTGACACTTCTCTAGAGACATCGACTTTACTATCCGAGGAGGATGAATCATCAATTGCTCCCTTGAGCGTAATAGACTTTAATTTTTGGGATGGCTCCTCAGTTGCACGTGGGGGTACTTCTTCATTCTTCTTGATCTTCTTCTCATGGACCTTGAGTTTTCCAATAAGACCATCAAGAGAAAGAGTTGTAAGACCATGAGCTTCCTTGATGGCCGTAGCTTTAAGCTCCTAAGCCGGCGTCAAAGAACGAAGAATTTTGTAATTCTTCTCTTGGTTCTCCAAAACCTTATTAAGGCCATGCAATTCATTAATGATATTAGTAAACCGAGAAAACATAGCATCGATAGATTCATTCGGAAGCATCTTAAACAATTCATAGTCATGCATGAGGCCATTAATTTTGGACTCTTAACTTGGGGGGTTCCTTCATGAGTGATACATAATTTTTTCTAAATTTCGTGTGTGGTTGCACACGTGAAAACCCTATTGTATTCATTAGGGGTAAGTCCACAAATTAATGCATTCATGGCCTTAACATTAAGATTTGCTAAGAGCCTTTCATCATCGGTATTTGCTAAGAGATATTCACCATCGGTCATGTCACTACTAGGCTTCTCTACATATTTTCTCTCTACGATGCCTAAGATATCAAGTGTTGGACCCTAGAGGGGGGGGGGGGGGTGATTAGGGTCTTAAGGCTATAATAGTGCAATAAAAATAAGACAAGTAAAACACCACTATAATGAACAACGAAAGTAAAGGAGATAGAGTTAGAAATCATTATCCAAGCGACGCGTGATGTGTTAACGAGGTTCGGCCCGTTGACCTACGTCCCCGCTCTCCACTCTCGAGGAGAATCTACTACACAATCGGGTTTGAAAGTCGGAACTTCTTCTACACAACGATCTCCACAAGATCTCATAACTACATAGTTGATCACCACAAGATCTAACTCCCACACAGTTGATCTCCACAAGATCAAGCTCACAATATTAGTAATGGTGTAAAAACTCTCTTTACAATGTTCTTATAGCAAGGAGAAAGATTACACAGAAGCTGGGATGTGAACTTGAAAACAGAGAACAGGTTTGAAAGTTAGGGCTCTTTTGAAAACAGTAAAAGAGGTTTGCAGGAGATTTCAAATGGACAAGAGCACTTGAGAGAAGGGGGGGTATGAGAGTTTAAATAAGAGAACACAGAGCAGTTTAAACCCATACCCAAATCCCCCAAAACCTAGAAAAATCGGCGCCTGAAATCTGTACTAAAAAGACCGTTTGAGTAAGCGACGGTCGACCATGAAAATCTCGCGGTTGACCGCGAGCCACTTTCGAGGCTCACTAAAATTTCAGAAACTTTTGCGGTCGACCGTGACGGTCGACCGTGGGAATTTTCGAGCTGACGGTCGACCGTGACGGTCAACCGCGAAAGTTTCTGCTGCCCACTCAGAAAAGAACACATGCGCGGTCAACCGTGGTGGTTGACCGCGAACTGATACATACTGACACTATTTTGAAACCTGTTTTTGACTCTATAAAAAATCTGTAAAATATTTGGATGACTTCCAAAAATTGTGAAACTTTGTAAAATGTTTTTAACACTAAAAACAAATTGTTTAGAAAAAGAATTTTGTGAATAGGTCCTTATACTTGTGAAAAATGATATTTTATCAAAACGCTTAAAAATATAAGTATGAAAATATGTGTGTGATATCTCAATGGCTTCAAGTGAAATCTAAAACTACTTGCCTACATTCTAGCACTAGAGAGAAAAAAAAACTAGTTAATATCCTCACATAGAATTACAATTCTTTGAGTCTTGATATAGCTTGAGTTGATGAAGCTTCTCATTGCATTTGTTATTCTTGAATTAACATTGCTTCATCACTATGTCTCCTCCTCATTTGGATATCATCATTGTAGCTCATATTTCATTCAATCCTCCATAAGTGGTACTAACAAGCTTGATATATATATTAACTACAATATCACTCAACAAGCAATTAGTACCGATAATGATGGTTATAAAACATCATCAAAACACAAAAGCTAACAATCTCTCCCTTTTTAATGATGACAACCAACCATTATATAAGAGCAAAATAAATATAGCTTATAGATATGTGCTCCCCCTATGAGCTCCCCCTTACTATGTGCACAAATGAGGAGATTTCTCTCCCCCTTTGTCACCATCAAAATGGAGAAATGAAATGGTAATCAAAAAATGCATATGAAATGCAACTAACCAAGCAAGCAAATAGAACTTTCACATAGTGCATAAACCCAAACCATTTCTTATACGACAAAAATCATCTTCACTAAGAGGCTTGGTAAAGATATCCTCTAATTGAGATTTAGTGTCAATATAAACAAGGGATACATCTTGCCTCTCTACATGATCGTGTAAGAAATAATGGCGCATATCAATATGTTTGGTTCTAGAATACAAAACCGAATTTTTTGAAATATTTATAGCACTAGTGTTATCACAAAAGATTTTAATATTTTGAAAATTCAAATCATAATCAACTAAACTTTATTTTATTCATAAAACTTGGGCACAACATAAGCTGGCGGTAATGTATTCCGTTTCCGTAGTGGACAATGCAACACAATTTTATTTCTTGGAAGCCCAAAAAACAAGAGAATTTCATAAGAATTGGCATGTTCCACTCATACTCTTGCGATCTACCTTACATCCGGCAAAGTCGGCATAAAAAAAACCATATATGTCAAAAGAGGTGTTTTTTGGATAAAATAAATCAAGATCAATTGTTCTATTGATATATTTAATAATCCTTTTAACCGTAATTAAATGAGATGTTTTAGAAGAAGCTTAAAAACGTGCACATGTACACACACTAAACATGATATCGGGTCTACTAGCGATAAGATAAAGGAGACTACCTATCATACCTCGGTAAAGTTTTTGGTCCACATCCTCACCCCTATCATCCGTATCAAGCTTGATACTTGTACTCATAGGAGTTGGTGCATGCTTAGAGTTCTCCAAATTGAATTTCTTCACCAATTCTCTAGCATACTCGCTTTGAGAAATGAATATCCTATCCTTAGTTTGCTTGACTTGGAGCCCGAGAAAGAATGTCAACTCTTCCATCATGCTCATCTTAAAATGATCTTGCATAACTTTAGAAAATTCCTTGCATAAAGATTCATTAGTAGTACCAAAAATGATATCATCAACATATATTTGAACTAAAATGAAATCATATTTTCTTTTTCTCACAAAAAGAGTATTATCAATTTTCTCTTTAGAAAAACTATTTTTAAGAAGAAAACTAGAGAGGCGAGCATACCAAGTTCTAGGAGCTTGTTTTAACCCATATAAAGCTTTTTGAACCCTGTAAACATGATTAGGAAATGAATGATCCATAAACCGGCGGGGGGGGGGGTTGCTCAACATATACTTCCTCTTCAATATGACCATTTAAAAAAGTACTTTTAACATCCATTTAAAATAATTTAAAATCTTTAAAGCTTGCAAATACCAAAAATATCCTAATAGATCCTAACCTTGCAACCGGTGCAAAGGTTTCGTCATAGTCTATGCTCTCCTTTTGATTGTATCCTTGGGCAACCAAACGAGCTTTATTTCTTATTACAATACCATGTTCATCAAGTTTGTTTCTAAACCCATTTTGTTCCAATTACACTAGCATTGTTAGGTCTAGGAACTAGTTTCCAAACATTATTTTTTTTTGAAAATTGTTTAGTTCATCATGCATAGCTAAAACCCAAAATTCATCATTTAAAGCATTATTAATCTTTTTAGGTTCTATATGAGATAAGAAGGCAACGTTACCACACTCACTCAAAGCTTTTGAGCGAGTAACAACCTCTTGTGAAGGACTCCCAATTATTTGCTCCTTTGGATGATTTGATGTGAATTTCCATGCTTTGGAGAGTTCTTCTTGTTCATGAGTGTTGGTCCTTTCTACATCTTTTTGTGCTTCTATAAAGGGTGTATTATTAAGTTGTAAAAGTTCTAATCCTCCCTCAACATCATCATCATCTTTCCTAGGAAAAATAACTTGTGAACCAATATTAGTCTCATCAAAAATAACGTTTATAGATTCTTTAACAACAAGAGTTCGTTTGTTGAAGACCCTATAAGCCTTACTTCGAGGTGCATACCCTAAGAAAATGCCAACATTAATTTTAGAATCAAATTTATCATGGTGATCTTTTATATTTAAAATAAAACATTTACAACCAAAGATACGAAAATATCCAATAAATGGAGTTTTGCCATAAAATAGTTCATAAGGAGTTTTCTTAAGCTTTGATCTAATCAAAACACGATTTAAAATATGGTAAGCCGTATTGACGACTTCCACCCAAAAATATATAGGTAAATCAAAATAGTTTAACATAGTTCGTGCCATCTCTTGTATGCTGTAATTTTTCCGTTCAACAACACCATTTTATTATCGTGTTCTTGGGGCGGAAAACAAGTGAGTTATACCATGATGTGCACAAAATTCATAGAAAAAATTATTTTGAAATTCACCACCATGATCACTTCTTATTTTAATAACTTTCAAATCCTTTTTATTTTTAATTCTTTTAACATGATTCGAAAATTCTTCAAAGCATTCATTTTTACTTGCAAGAAAGATTGTCCATGTAAAACGATAAAAATTATCAATGATAACAAAAATATAGTGTTTGCCTCCAAGAGAGGTAACACGTATAGGACCAAATAAATTAAGATGAAGTAATTGCAAGGGTTTAGAAGTTAATACCTCGTTAATAGACTTGAAGGTAGATTTAGTTTGTTTACCTTTAGCACAACCTTCACATATGATATCTTTGATGAAATGCAAGTTTGGTAACCCTTTTACAAGATTCCTCTTAGACAATTTAGATATCAATTCTATGTTCGCATGTCCAAGCCTCTTATGCCAAATCCAAGGGTTTTCATCAACCACCGCAAGGCACTTGACATCTTGATCTACTGGTTCATTCATCTCAAAAATGTATACATTAGATTTTCTATTAGCAACAAAAATAGTTTTTCCATTTGAGCTAACAATGCATTCGTCCGGTTTGAAAGAAATATCAAAACATTTATCACTCAATTGGCTAATGCTAAGAAGAGTGTGATGCAAGCCATTAACCAAATAAACATCTTCTATTACGGAGGGTGTCTTACCAATACATCCAATGCCAATGATTTTACCTTTCTCTCCACTACCGAAGGAGACACTACCTCCTTCAATCTTTGATAGGGTTACAAATAGCTCTTTGTTGCCCGTCATATGATCTGAGCAATAACTATCAAGGTACCACATCTCTCTACGTCATGTTCGTGATGTTCCCTACAAGAGATGAATGTGTAGTAACTTTAGGTACCCAAATCTTGGGTCATTGGTGGTTAGTAAGCTTGGTACCTTTGGGTACCCATGTCATTCCATAAAAATCATGATTGTCTTTAATCCTACAATGAGTAGAAATATGTTCATGTTTCATGTAATATGTGCATACAAAATTTCTCTTGTGTGTTTGAGCATGAGATTTATGAAATCTATTTCTACCATGGTGATGATGGTTAGCATAAGCATGAGTGGGTCTAATTCTACCACTCTCAATTTCAAACCTTTCAATCTTGGGTCTTAATTGTTGGTTTTCAAAATCAAGATCCCCTAGCAATTTATTTTTTAATGCAAGAGAGGTTTGTAGTTATTCTAGTTTGCATCACAAGAAGCATGCAACTTTTTAAAGAAAGAAACTTCTTTTGACATCCTTTTAAACTCAATGTTCAATTCTTCTAATGCCGTAGCTAGATCACATTGCATATAAAAAGATTCACTTTCGGTGTCGGAAACTACCTTCTTTTCAAGAGCCATGAAGCAAATGTTGGGATCATGAATAGCAATCTTAGCTCCTTCGTCATTGCTATCCTAATCACTTGGTTCGGATTCCTCCCATCTGGCATACATGGCTTTCTTCTTTTTGTACTTCAAGTATTTCTCCTTGAGCTTGGGGCAATCTTTAGCGATATGACCCGGTTTATTGCATTCAAAACACTTCCCTACACGTGAAGAAAATTTATTGTTAGATCGGGGATTAAACTTCTTGTTCATTTTAATGAGTCTAGAAATTCTTCTAGAGAGGTGAGCCACTTCTCTAGAAATATTAACTTCACTCTCCGACGATGATGATGAATTATCACTAACTCCTTTGAGAGCTATGGTCTTCATTTTTTGTGATGGCTCCTCAACTTCCCGTGGGGCACTTCCTCCTTGTCCTTTCCCTTGAGCTTCTTCTCATGAATCTTAAGCTTGCCGATGAGGCCATCGAGAGCTAGAGTGGTAAGGTCATGAGCTTCCTCTATGGCCGTAGCTTTGGGTTCCCAAACTGGAGTCAATGAACGATGGATCTTGTAGTTCGTCTCTTGGATAGTTAATTTCTTGTCAAGACCATGCAATTCTTTGATTATGTTAGTAAAGCGAGAAAACATAGCATCAATGGATTCATTAGGAAGCATTTTAAATAACTCATATTCATGCATAAGTCCACTAATCTTGGATTCCTTAACTTAGGGGGTTCCTTCATGTGTAATACACAATTTCACCCATATTTCGTATGCGGTTGCACACGTAGAAACCCTATTATACTCATTGGGGGAAGACCGTAAATTAAGGCATTCATGGTCTTTGCATTGAGATTGGCTTGGTGCCTTTCTCCATCAGTCATGTTCCCGACTTTGGGTTTTTCTACATATTTCTTCTCTATGAGTTCTAGAATGTCAAGATCAATGCAACAAAGGTAAATCCTCATCCTAGCCTTCTAATAAGCAAAATTACTACCGGTAAAAAGTGGTGGTCTAGAGGTGGATTGTCCTTCTAACATATGCACATTCATTGAAACCTCTATAAGATCTTTTCTCTAAGGTGGTTAGACCAAAAACTAATATAGAGACCAAGCTCTGATACCAATTGTTAAACCTAAAGGAGGGTGATTAGGGTCTTAAGGCTATAATAGTGCAATAAAAATAAGACAAGCAAAACACCACTACAATGAACAATGAAAGTAAAGGAGATAGAGTTAGAAATCATTATCCAAGCGACGCGCGATGTCTTAATGAGGTTCGGCCCGCTGACCTACGTTCCCGCTCCCCACTTTCGAGGAGAATCCACTACACAACCCGGTTTGAAAGCCGAAACTTTTTCTACACATCGATCACTACAAGATCTCATAACTACACAGTTGATCACCACAAGATCTAACTCCCACACAATTGATCTCCACAAGATCAAGCTCATAACAGTAGTAATAGTGTAAAAACTCTCTCTTTACAATGCTTTTATAGCAAGGAGAAAGATTACACAAAAGCTAGGATGTGAACTTGAAAACAGAGAACATGTTTGAAAGTTAGGGCTCTTTTGAAAACAGTGAAACAGGTTTGCAGAAGATTTTAAATGGACAAGAGCACTTGAGAGAAGAGGAGTATGAGAGTTTAAATAGGAGAAAACAGAGCAGTTTAAACCCATACCCGAATCTCCAAAAATCTAGAAAAATCGGTGCCTGAAATCTGTACCAAAAAGATCGTTTGAGCAAGCGGCGGTCGACCGTGAAAATCTCGCGGTCGACCGCGAGCCACTTTCGAGGCTCGTTAAAATTCTAGAAACTTTTGTGGTCGGCCGTGGCGATCGACCGTGGGAATTTTCGAGCTGACGTTTGACTGCGACGGTCGACCGCGAAAGTTTCTGCTGCCCACTCAGAAAAGGACACAGGTGCGGTCAACCGTGGCGGTCGACCGCGAATTGATACATACTGACACTGATTTGAAACCTGTTTTTGACTCTATAAAAAATCTGTAAAATATTTGGATGACTTTTAAAAATTGTGAAACTTTGTAAAATATTTTTAACACTAAAAACAAATTGTTTAGAAAAGGAATTTTGCAAATAGGTCCTTATACTTGTGAAAAATGATATTTTGTCAAAACGCTTAAAAATATAAGTATGAAAATATGTGTGTGATATCTCAATAGCTTCAAGTAAAATCTAAAACTACTTGTCTGCATTCTAGTACTAGAGAGAAAAGAAAAACTAGCTAATATCCTCACATAGAATTATAATTCTTTGAATCTTGATATAGCTTGAGTTGATGAAGCTTCTCATTGTATTTGTTGTTCTTGAATTAACATTGCTTCATCACTATGTCTCCTCATCCTTTGGATATCATCGTTATAGCTCATATTCCATCCAATCCTCAATAAGTAGTACTAACAAGATTGATATATATATATTAACTACAACATCACTCAACAAGCAATTAGTGCCGATAATGATGGTTGTAAAACATCATCAAAACACAAGGGCTAACATCAAGGTCAATGCATCATAGATAGATCTTTATCCTAGCCTTCCAATAAGTAAAGTTACTACCGGTGAATAGTATGGGTCTAGTGGTGGATTGTTCTTCTAGCATATGCACATTCATAGAAGCCTCCATTTAGATTTTTTTCTCTAAGGTGATTAAACCTATCAAATAGTAGAGACCTTCCTCTGATACCAATTGAAAGACCCTAGAGGGGGTGAATAGGGTTATGAGACAATGAATGTGCAATTAAAAATATGACCAACCAACACACCAACTAATTTGAAATGCAATAGCAATAAAAGAGAGTAGGGTTTAGCAATAGTTAGCCAATGACGACACGCGATACGTTCACGAGGTTCGGTCATCCGACCTACGTCCCCGCTCCCCACTCTCGAGAAGAATTTTACTATCACACCCAGTTTAGAAGCCGAAACTTCTTCACAATGATCTCCTCTTGAGATCTCACAACCACACAATAGATCTCCACGAGATCAAGCTCTCCACACGTTACAAATGAAAGAAAAGAGTCTCTCTTACAACAGCCCTATGGTAAGAAGAAGAGATTGCAATTTGAAGCTTGGGATGTGGAATTTACAAGTGTGAAAACAAATTGAGAGAATTGAAAGTTGGAGCTCTTTTAAAAAATAAATACAAACTCAAGAGATTTTAAATGCTTGCTTGGTTAATGAAGTGAATGGGGTTGGTGGGTATTTATAAGCATTCAAGAGAACCGCCTAAACCCCAAAGAAACAGACAAAATCATTCAAAACCCAAAAAAAATCTAGTAACTATATAAAACTAGACGTTAGAAGCTTATCAGTCGACTGACAGGGTTCGTCAGTCGACTGATGAGCTGACCGTTACAAACAGCAATCAGCATATCAATCGACTGAAGATCTCATCAGTCGACTGATAAACTGCATCAGTCCACTGATAGTTCATCGGTCATAAAAATAGAAACTTTGACAATTCGGGCTTGCTTCATCAGTCAATTGATCTCATGCATCAGCCGACTAATAACAGATTTTTAGCCTGTTTTAAATTTTAAAAATGAATTTCAAAGGCCTTTAAAAATAGTAAATAAATTCCAAAAAATGTGAAACTTTGGGAAAATTTTTTAAATATAATAACAAACTTATTTGAAAGGAATTTTGCAAAAAGGTCCTCGTATTTGTGAAAACTCAACGTTTAACAAAAATGTCAAAATACGAGTTTTGAAAATGTGTGAGTGTGTTATCCCAAGAACTTCAAATGTAATCTATCATACTACTTGCCTACATTAAGTATTAGAGAGAAATTAAAAATGCAAATATCCCTCACATATAAGTACATAGCTTGAGTCTTAATATTTGTTTCTATATTGAAGAAGCTTCTCTTGTATGTTGTACTCTTTGAAAGCTTTGCTTCATCACTTTGCCTCCACCTCCTTAGATATCATCGTTATAACTCATATTCCATTCAATCCTCCAAGAATGATGCTCACAAGCTTGATAAATTATAATCCATACAATATGGGTCAATAATCAATTAGCACCAATAATGGTGTTTGTAAATCATCATCAAAACACAAAGGCTAACACTTGTATCACACAAACTATATTTTTTTTCAACATATTTGTTCTTCCATATCTGGGTAGACGATCAAAATATGTATCCCCCCATATACCGTTGATCTCTCGAGTCATGAGAGGCTTAGATCGATACTTGGTACAAGTCTGATACTTGAGCCAAAGAAGTGAACGTCCAGGAACTAAACACTGAATCAAATCAAAATGGCCCAAGCACAATCCCATAGTGAAACCTAAGCTATAGTGAAGCTCATCCAAGTCATAATGAAGTTTGCTCTCAACACCAACTCAAAGTGAAGCGTCAAGCAAAGTTGAATAGGATTCAGTTCCTTAACCCCATGAAATTTAAGACATCAACGTTGCATAGCAAGGCATCGCCCAACCATCACATCCACTATGTCCATTAGGAAATGGGAAATGTAGTAGGGAATGATGTCAAGGTGTGACTTTTCATTAATTCCCTTCAGGGGGCAGCTGGCTGGTTCCAGAATCTGGATGAAGGATTAATCAGATCTTAGGGTGACTTGGAATCATAGTTTTTGTCCAAATTCCATGAGGACCAATCTACCGTAACAATGACTAGGTTCCTTTCAGAGAAATAGAAGGAAAATGATCTCGTTATTGGTGATGTTGCTCCAGACATAACAACAAAACTTTCTCAGTCGAGTGGAATCCTACATGACTGTTGTCAAGACTAATTCGTGGAAAGATGTGATTGAGTAGACAAAGATTGCCAATATATTATATTCTATATGTAACATCAACAACCTCTTCCATTGCCTTAATTCCTTTATCGGCATCTTCTCTATCACAATAGTTCTTCTCTACATACCATCTACGTGGAAATTCCCTATTACTTTTGTTATGCCCTATATGATAGAGAAGACAGATTAGTTTGTTGGTGGGAGATTGAGAGAATTAGGAAGATTTTCTCAGGACCATAGGTTATTTTTGGAGATTTTAACGTGACTCTTAGTAGTGAGAAAAGAAGAGGTAGGCCAGGGTCATCGAGAGACATCCAATCCTTCAACTGCTTAGTTAATTATTTTTACCTCATGGATATCCCTCTAAGTGACCATCAATTTATGTCGACGTGTCCTACCCTCTCTGCTCAGATCTCCTTGATGCCTCAATGCCCTCCCACAAGATCGACCACTACCGCAAAGCTTGACCTCATCAATGCCTCCTACCCTCTCTGTTCAGATCTCCTTAATGCCTCGACGCGCTCCCACAAGCTTGACCATCCACAAAATTCCTCTCCTCGATGCCTCAGATCTCATCGACGCATTGACACCTCCACCGTCATCTTCTCCTTCAAGACCGACAACCTCCACTACCATCTCCTTCTTCTACCTCGACCACCCCCAACCACTTAAGTTATTATAGTCCAAGTTGTTCATATAATTTTTGGAGTTCAAGTTGTTCATATATTTTTGCTATGTAGGTTTGGTTAGACAATTGTTATCTCGTAATTCTTGTTGATTTTTAGATATGACTTACGAATATGACCTTTTGAAGAAATGTATAATATTGGGGATTATGTTTGAGTTTAGATTTTGAGATAGGTTTATTATTAAGATAGACATCGACTTTTAATTTAGTTAAAGCTATCATATTTTTGTTTCATTTTGCAAGTTGAATTTATATCTTGAATTTGGTGCAATTTCAGCTACTTCTCATTAGGGTTGATTTTAGTTTTTGAGCTTAGATAATAAAATTATTTTGTGAAATTGAAAGATCAAGTTGATGAATTTTTTCTTAATGATTTTAAACTTGACAAAGATCATAGTTTTTGATCTGGTATATAGTTCTTTGATCGAAATGTATAATTTATAATAAAAAATTATAGTGATTACTTTTGTCAATTGTTCTCTTAATTCAGTCACAGTTTTGTGAATAATTTGTTTAGCTTCACGATCAAACAAGACAAATGATGCAGTACATGTATGGTCAATGACTATTACCTGAACCCTGTACTATATGAAACTCAAAAATTAAAACAAACCAATAAGAACAGTAAATTAAAATGTCATTGAAAATTCAAACATCCATCCATAAACCATATCATGAAATAAAAAATCATTTAAATGGAACTCACATACATATTTTTGCACATACCTTGGGGTAACAAATCTCGCATCCTTATTACAATTGTCACAACGAAATTTATCATTTTCAGCATTTACCTTTTTTTTACATTTGTTGTAGGCGTTGTAAAACTAATTGTAATCTGTTTGAATTTTCTCTATAATTGCTAATGTCACACATGTGCAAACCTGAGTATTATCAAATAGTAATACCACACATGTGCAAACCAATACCACACATGTGCAAACTCAAGTATTATCAAATAGTAATAAAATAAAATTATGAATATATTAGCAGAAAATTATCAAGTGCCTCTGGATCAATTAGTAATATATATAGGTATGTAAACATTTTTAAAAATATCTTGACAATAATTTATATTTTTAACACAATGGTCATATTTAAGCATAATGTTTAGGTATAGAAAGCTTGAAAGTATACAATAAATAACATTTTGTAGAATATGATGTTTAAATAGTAACAAAGAATTCCGAAAAATGCTCTTCTCTTCTTATTTTAGATGTTTGAAAATTCCTCTACTTGGTGCAGAAATATTACACTTGTAAACATAAAAAAATCCAGCCTACTGGGATTGACCAATGAAGACATAAATTATAATAAGCTAAATCAAACAAAGTGAAATTCTAATGATAAAAAATTATGAAGTGCATTGGACAAAAAATATTTAAAATTTATAAGAAAACCTTTGTGATTGAAATTTCCAAGAATCATCTTAGGATCATATTTATCAAACACTATGTTGTTATGTTAAAACATTTCTTTCAAAAATATCCTTCAACAAACATACATGCCTTCATAAAACACATACATACATACATAAACCTTACTCATCCAAATCAAACACATCATACATATACATACATACATACATACACTATACCTCTTCACATTCTTTTTATAAACCCCTCTTATTGAATTACATTAATTTAAATTTTTAGACTATAGTATAACTATTATATAATTAATTGGACAAATATTGTATTATGTAATTTGATAAATGCATACTAATTTTTTTAGCATTTGAATTATATAATATATTTTTTAGAAAAGCATTATACAATGTGGTTTGATAGGTACATACTTATTTTATATGTCATTTAAATCTTAATATTTTTTTAGCTACTAGAAAAGATCCTCAAAAGTCAGAGCATGTTTCTTTTATGGTAACTAAATCTTATTTTGTTCCATTCCATACTATAGTTAGATATATGCTTGTACTATATCTAGCATTTTGAATCTCAATTAATAGTATGTCATTACTTAAGCGCATTGAGAATTAGAATGTGAAGACAAAATTCTTGGTCATTTCAACTCATTTAGGCATTTTCATTATGAATTATAATTAGGCGTTCAATAATAGAAGTATTATTAGGTGTTTTCATTAAGGAAAAAATCAGTTATGAAATCAAATACAATATACATCAATTCTCTACACCTGAATCTTATTAAAAACAAAGTAGATGAGTTAACAGAGCAAGGACAAGAAAAGAAAGGAAGCAATGTTTCAAAAAGGTTAGTAAAATATGTACTTTTTGAAATAATTAAAAAATCATACCATAAATTGAGATTTTATTTCAATTACTCATTCTTTTCAAATAGAAGAAGAGATCCAGATTAATCTTTGTTGAAGAGAAATCTTTATTTCAAATGATTAATTGATCTATGCAGGTAAGTTTCCTGCTCTCTTACTTCTTAATAATTTTGGATTGTTCGAAATTGAAGGTTAATGATAATTTTTGTTGTTATTTATTTTTGTATTATAATAAGAAATTAATTAAGGTCTAATAATTGGCCCAAGACTAAGAATATGAAGAAAAAAAGGGTTTATATGAGATGGAAAGAAAAGTAAATTGTAATCTGCTTTTGGTTGCATGGAATTTGTATATATTGCATCTATAAATCTAAAGTATCAGGAAATTTTGTTATTCTTTCAAATGTTAGAACTGTGATGTCTTAATACTTGAACTGACAGTGTTATGACCTAAATAAATAGTTTCAGCTACTATTATGCACCTCGTGAGATCGAGTAATGCATGTGAGTTAATTTTCTTTCAGATTTTATCTAACTTGCTTTTGTTATTCTTTATTTCTTAATATTTAAATTAAAATTTAATTCAATTCAATTTATTTTCTAAATTTTTATGAAATTATAATAAAATTGCATGTAAAAGATCTCATTCTTTATACAATATTTTAGACATACAAAACAAACAAAAAGCATCTTCTCTTTGATTTCTTTTAAGACTCTTAGAGAGAAGAGGGAAAGTAAGATTAAGAATTAGTAAATAATGTGGATTTTACATACATAACATTAATCAATGTATTATTCATTCATGTATAATATTTTCTCTTTTTGAGAAAGAAATGATTAAAAAGATGAAATAGGATAAATATATTACAACAAGCTCATGAAAGATTTGTAAAAAGTTATTTTTAATGCACATAACATTATATTCAATATTATTAATTCTTGTAGCTAAAGAGCAGTAACTGTAGTAAATAAAAGGAAGTAGAGAAGAGGTTTAGTTTCGAAACAAATGGTTATCTCTCTAAAACCCACAAAATTATTTTGCATACCAAAAATAGAGTTTTACATTAAATACATTTTCAAGGAATTTATCGTTTAACTTTTACTTTTAAATTAAATATGAAAATAGATACACGTGCAAACCACGTGCACTATACTAGTATAGTGAAATATCCAGATCCATATTCAAAATATCCAAATACATGTTGATCATACAATTGCAATTGTTTTAATTGTTAGACTAATGGATTTGAGACACATTTTTATGATCAAAAGGTAAATCCTAATTTTTAGATATAATAAACATATTTAATGAACTCCTCTTGTATCACACAAACTATATTTTTTCAACATTATTTGTTCTTCCATATCCAAGTAGACGATCAAAATATGTAGCTTTGATGCCCCTGGTTTCACACGGGGCTGCAGTCTAAGGTAAACCCATAAATGTCAAACCTGTCAAGCACCCACACAGTACAATAACACATTTTACCATCACAGTAGTATCTCTCTAGTGGAATCAAATAAGAACAGTGCAAACAAGCAGATATGAGAAAGGTAATAATGCAATGAACATGACAAGGGAAAGAAATATCCAAAGAATATAATCATGTTCCAACTAAATAAGAAGAGTACAAATGATGAACTAAAATAAATATGAAATATGTCAATACATAGAGTCAACTAAAATAATACTAAGACTCTCATCCTCCAAAATGAAATACAAGTTTCTAAATCACTAAATAAATACTAAACTAATGTGAAGCATAAGCTGTCTATCAAGAAATGATGGCGACTATGCAGAAACTTCATCAACCTTCGGCTCTCCGAAACTCTGATCCGCTGCTTGAAAATAAGAGGAAACAACAACGTCAAAGTGCTAGCAAGATCATCTTCATCCCCCCATATACAATTGATCTCTTGAGTCATGAGTGGTCTAGATTGGCACTCGGCACAAATCTGATACTTAAGCCAAAGAAGTGGACATCCATGAACCAAACACTGAATCAAATCAAAATGGCCCAAGCACAATCTCATAGCGAAACCTAGGCCATAGTGAAGCTCACCCAAATTATAATGAAGCTTTCTCTCAACACCAACTCAAAGTGAAGCGTCAAGCAAAGTTGGATGGGATTCAGTTCCTTACCCCTATGAAATTTAAGACATCAACGTTTCATAGTAAAGCATCGCCCCAACCAACACATCCACTTTGTCCATTAGCAAATAGGAAATGTGGTAGGGAATGATGTCATCAAGGTGTGACTTTTCATTAAGTCCTTTTAGGGGTAGTTGACTGGGTGTTCCTTTCAGAGAAATAGAGGGAAAATGATCTCATCATTACCGATGTTGCTCCAGACATAACAACATAGCTTTCTCAGCCGAGTGGAATCCTACATGACTGCTGTTAAGGCTAATTAATCGAAAGATGTGATTGAGTAGACAAATATTTCCAAGAAATCCACTGAGAAATTTAATCAATATGATCTGTGATCAAACCACGAAGATGATGATAATGAGATAATACAATCCTTCGATGAGGAGACCAAGATGAGGGCAATCCTCTTGATCAAAGAGACATGATACCCTCACCATTGTCAAAGTCTTGTCAAGCCTATGACTTTGGCATAGAACACCGCTCTTCCTACTAATGGCTTCATTGCTATAGCAGTTTAACATTGTCTGAATCTTGTCAACACAGCTCTTACGACTATAGCAATGCTACTTCAATAGCACTAACACAACCTTTTATAACTTCGTCCCGCATATGCATGAGCCTTTAATGGCAACAAGCCTCCTACGACTATAGTAATGCTTCCTCTGTAATTCCACAACCTTTTATAACTTTGTCCCGCATAGGCATGAGCCTTTAATGGCAACAAAGATTTGTGGAAAGATGATGATTGAGTAGACAAAGATTGCCAAGGCTAATTTATGGAAAGATGTGATTGAGCAGACAAAGATTGCCAAGAAATTCGCTGAGAAATTCAATCAATATGATCTGTGATCAAACTACAAAGATGATGATAATAAGACAATACAATCCTTCAATGAGGAGACTGAGATGGGGGCAATCCTCATGATCAAAGAGACATGATATCCTCACAGTTGTGAAAGTCTTGTCACGCCCATGACTTCGGCATAGAGCACCACTCTGCTTACTAATAGATTCACTGCTATAGCAGTTCAACATTGTCTGAATCTTGTCAACACAGCTCTTACGACTATGGCAATGCTACTTAATAGTGCTAACCTAGCCTCCTATGACTATAGTATTGCTTCCTCTATAATGCTACAACCTTCTATAACTTCGTCTCGCATAGGCATGAGCCTTTAATGGAAACACCTTATTTCTTTGGCATGTCCGATAATATAGCATCTGCTGAATCAATTAGTCATCAAGTTCAACATTACACCTCTGAGGATAGACTTTTAAGAGTTAATCCTTTACGGATACTCATGACAAAGCCAAGATCTCTAAATTTCATGCTTGCGAAGTAAGCGATATTGCTATCTTAGTATGATATGACATTCTTACCCAAAAAAGCAGTTAAAGGAAAAGCAATCATAGACTTCCCTTTAGCTCAACAAAGGTGTGGCAGATAGCGCCTACCGCTCCTCATGATCATAGATTTAGCAACCAATTTAAGAAGAGAATGTTTGAGGAATCCACCTTCAAAGGCATCAAACTCAGCTAGCCCTTGATATGTCATGTTGAGCTTTCACCACTCGCACTCGTAGTAAAGAGGAAGCCTCTAGATTTGGCCAAATAAGTTGAAGAAGGTGCCTAATGAAATGCTATAAGAAGGTGTCAATCAATCACATCCCTAGTGGAGTTCAACATAGAGATTGACCACCATCCTTATTCTCCATCTTATACAAGCTCGTCGAATACGACATGCCTCCATGAGACGCCCCTAGGTTCACACAAGGCTACAGTCTAAGGTTAAACCAGAGATGTCAAACCTGTCATGCACCCATACTGTGCATAAACACATTTCACCAATCACAGCAATATCCTCTAGTGGAACCAAATAGAAATACAGGTACAAAACAGGCAAAATAAAGGGAATAAATATAATAGACATGATATAGAAGAGATATCTCATAAATAAAAAAAATTCATATCTCAACTATAATACATCTAATATCTGAATAATAAAAATGTCTCAACATGAATCAACTAAAAATCGTACTAAGGCATACTACCTTTACAATATGAAAATAAAACTCTAATGTCTGGATAAAACTCAAAACTACAGTGGAGTCTCTACAAGTAAAAACACGCGACTGTGACTATGCCAGAACTCCATCACCCTGTGGCTCTCTGAAACTTTGAACTATCTAAAAAGTAATTTAAAAAAAGGAACAACAACAAAAGTGTCAGAGCGCTACAGGAAGATTACCTCCATCCGTCCCCAGGGGAAGGGCTACTAGGTGGAGTGAATGCTCTATCTATTAAGCATAGTCTACCTAGATTATTTTTTCCTATATCAAAGTAGAATTAACATTTAGAAGCCTACAACACGAGACATAGTACGTCGATCGAAATAATCCAAACAAGAAAACCCTCATGTATATATACCATATGTCTCAAATTGTAGATGCCTAAACATTAATACTGAACTAGAGATAAACAATCTAAATGAGATCAATAATTAGAAATCCACAACACGAGAATAGTACGTCAAGCGAAATAATCCAAACAAGGAAACCCTCATGTATATACCATATGTCTCAAATTGTGAATCGCTAATCATTGATCCCAACCTAAGAGTGAAATAAAGCAATACATGAAGTAAACATTTTCCTAATATCGTATTTATATTATCTTCCATTGTCACTGGGAGGGTAAGATAAATATCTGCATATAGTCACGCGTACTTTCAAAGGCAAAGTACCTTGATCATATATCTCAGTAATGAGTCATATACATATCTGGCATCCGCCAAAGACTCATGCTATTAATCAATAATCTCAAAGCAACGGACTATCATGTAAGTGTCCTGAATGGTGTACATGGCTCATTAGTCTCATCGTGATCTTAACATGTAGTCTAAGTGCGGGACGGCCTACCATATAGGTATCCAAATAGATGGTCTCACAAGCCTCATAACTATACGGCTCACAAGTCTCATCGCACACTCGTGCGGACGAACTGCTATACAAAGCATCCAAACCCGACTCAATGGTCTGTACATATGGAATATCGACGTACTATCTCATGTAGCACTGAACTGGACTCATCAACGATATCCATCTTATGCATAAACTGTATATATCTGGTATATCGACGTACTATCCCATATAGTACTGAGTTGTGCTCATTAACGATATCCAACGAGTGTATGAATAATATCTAATTCAAATATGATCAAATCAAAACTCATCATAATCCCCATGGGATTCTTAAATGCGTAACACAATATATTCATGACTATACGTGTAATATCAAATGGCTAAAAACTCCATGAACACATCTCAAAACGGCGCAACACAACTCCGCAAAATGAGCAAAAAAACAGACGAGACTTCTGTTAGTAAAACGAGCATATCTTTCTCTAGGAAAACTATTTTTACAAATGGTTTTCTAATTTAAAAACTAGGTTCATACATCTTTTAATTGGTATAAGTTTGTTTTAGTTTGAAGTTTATTTGTTATTCCAAATCTTCAGTTAAACATTATACATGTGTAGCGGTTTTTCTGTAGGACATGTTATTAGTAAAAAGAATATATCTTTCTCTATACAAATTCTTTTTAAGAACGGTTTTCTACTATAGAAACTAGATACATATAGAATTAATTTGGAACTAATTTGGTTAAATTTAGAGTTTATTTGCTATCTCAAAATCTTAGTTAAAGATTATATAAGTGGTGTAGTTTTCTGCAGAAAATATATATTTAGTACATCTCTTAAATTACCCATATATAAATGAAATTACGAATAACCCTAATGATCATGATCATGATACTGTCATAAACAGTAAGAAAATATTACTAATCTAGCTTTGGTTTAAGTTTTAACATCAAAAAGAAATCTGATTTCTAACATCACAAGTTAAGATTTAAACATGAAAACACATATTAAACATCAAAACTAGTTATTTAACTATGGGGATGGGTTTGGATGAAGATAATCTTGTCTTAAATATTGTTCTAAGCCTCTAAATAAACAGAAAGTAATCCAAGAGCACAAACAACCCATTCTTCCTTCTCACACGTCGAAGATCTCGCCCTCGTGTCGGTATTGTGCTTCACAAAGCTCTTAAAATTCTTAAGAAAAAGATCTAGAGTTTTTGAGGAGAGAGGGTGGCTGCTAGGGTGTTAGCCTTCTTGTTTTGATGATGTTTAACAAACAATTTATAACTAATATTGTTTGTCTAGTGTTTGTGTTTTCGTATTTATTCTAGGCAAATAATAAATGTGAGGATGGATGGAATTGTGCCTACACGATCATATCAAATGGAGGTTGGTGGAATAATGGGTGAAGCCTTGCATTCAAAGTTGAAGATCCAAGTTCTAGCTTCATCCGCAATGTGTACCAAGTCAAGCTTATTGAAGATCAAGATTGCTTGGGTATATTAGTTTAGATTTAAATTATGTGTGTTTAATACTTTAAGCTCAATATCATATACACACACTTTTTAGTTTTGGTTTCTATGTATATATAGTTTTATATATACATACAAGTTTTTAGTTTCTATGTGTATATATATAGTTATATATATATACATAAATGTTTTTGGGTTTCCATGTTTAAAAATATGAGATTACATATTTCACATTTATTATTATGTTTTAGAAAATATTGCATAGAATATGCATATTTATGAAATTATTATATTTCTAGTTTATAGACTTCATAACAATATTTTATATACTTTATTAAGTCTATAAGAACGTTTGAAAATGTTTTAAAGTTATGTTTATGTCAAAACATCAAATTTCATGTATATCAACTTTTCATGTTTTGGACATACTTGCAAAATACATGAGTTTTCACAATTGAGAAATGAAATTTAAAAAACTTCTTTTTTTACATGTTTATATTCATATATATAAACATTTCCCCAAGTTTTACTAATTTTGGAGTTGTTTTGTTATTTTCATTTGAATTTACAAAAACGAGTTTTCAGTAATTTTTCATAAACTGTTTATCTGTGTTCAAATATTTATTTCTCTCAACTAGGAAGTGCTTTTTCAGAAATTATTTCTCTAACATGTTCATATACATGTCTAGAACCTTTTTTCAAAATCTCATGATTTGTGGAGTTGATTTACTATGTTTAATTGATTTTATAAAGTCAAATATGCAAACTTTCAGAACTGTCAAAATCTGGAAAATGCATGTGCACGTTTTGCTACAGTACCGGTCGACCAGGAGTGTCACCGCGGTCAACCGAGAAAAGTCCAGAAAGCATTTTTTGACCGTTGTGAACAGTACGATCGACCGGCCTTGACTCTACGGTCGACCGCGCAGTAGACCGTTGTGCAGTAGACCGTTGCACAGTAACGGCTAGTTCTGATTTTTGTTTATTTTAATGTTTTTGGGGGTGGTTTTCTTGGTTTTTGGGGTTGTTTCATGAGCCTATAAATACCCCATGCCCTCATACTCCTAAAGAACTAATGAAATATTTTAAACAAGTTTAAAGAGTTTTAAACAAGGGTTTAAGTTTGGTTTAAGTTTGTTTAAGAAGCTTTATATAAGTTTGGTTTAAGTTTGTTTAAGAAGCAATTGAGGGTTTGAGTTTGTGAAATCAATTCCAAAAGAGCTTGAGGAGATCATCTATTGAAGTTTGAGTATATAACTATTCTCCCTCCATCTCTTGTCATCTATTGAGAAGTTTTTCTAAATTCTTTTCTAGCTTTATATATATTTGTTTGATTATCATATTATTAAAGCTAGTTTTATATTAAGTTTAGATTTGGTTAATCTCATTGTTACACACACCCACTTGAGCTTATTATATTTTCATTCATAGTATAATTCGGTTGTGAGATTGTGACATTGAGTGTGAGCTTATATTGTGTTCTCATCCATATTATAGAATAAATCATTAGTTGAGCCTTTAGTTGTGAGGAACACTTTGTCTAACACTATTACACCGAGAGGAGTGTGTGGTGAGATACAGGGTCATCCCAAGAGGAGTAGGGTAGGTAATAATGCCTAGAGAGAGGTTGTAATTCCTAACACTTGAGGGAGACACGGGTTAGAGACTACACTTGAGGTGGTAGTTAGTGTGTATACATTGTGAGTGTTGTAGAGATTTCGGTTAGCTAGAAAACTAAGTGTGTAGAGAAATTTCGGCTTTCAAACCGGGTTGTATAGTGGATTCTCCCCGAGAGTGGGGAGCGGGGACGTAGGACGGACGGTCCAAACCTTGTGAACATATTGTGTGTTTGAGTTTGCATTGGCGCACCTATTCTTATGTTCATATCTTATATCGTCATTGCCTATTGCTCGTTGTTTATATTTTCCACTATCTTGTTTAATTTGTTTCTCCCTTGTGATAGTTTATATATCATTGCATATACCATATAGATATCCCATTGCTAGGATATATCATCTTGTGTATACTGCTTATTCTTGCTTATAATTAGTTGTATATCATACTTGTAAGAATATAGTTGTTAATAAGTTTTAATTGGCATAAAATCTGATTAGATTAACATAAGACCCTAATCACCCCCCTCTCCCCTCTAGGGTCTAACAATTGGTATCAGAGCTTGGTGCTCTTTGATTTAAGATCTAATCACCTTGAGTTAAAGATCCAAGTTATTTTTTTTGTGCTAATCTTATTTGGATTTTTTTATATCTTGCTTGCATATAAATATATATATCATGGACATAAATGGTGCACCTTGTTTACGCTATAATATTGATGTTGCTCCTTTATTCGATAATTTTTCTTATGCTCAATGGATGTTTAGATTCAAAATATTTGCTAGATCTAAACATATCGATATATGGGAAGTTATTGATAGTGCATATGTTGTGCCTAAATTTGATAAATCTAATTGGAGTACAAATGATAAGAGAATGTTTGCTTTGAACAAGCTTTTGTTAGAATTCTTGCCTAAAGCGTTTGATACATCCATTTCTAACATATTTGCTTGTTTTGATAGTTCCTATACCTTATTGAAACTTATAGAGGCACATCATGGTAACTTGGAGGAGGTTCAACAAGCTTTGGCGATTTCCTCTTCAAGTTTAAGTGGAGCTTCATCGTGCACATGGCCACTAGGCGATAGCCCTAGTTTGGTAAGTGAGTTCGAATCCAATAATGATTTATCTAGTGATAAACTTACTTGTGCTAGTGAAAAATTATTGCATGCCTACAATAAATTGCATAAAAAATTTATTAATTTGTAAAGCAAGCATGTAGAACTTAAATCTGATCATGAAAAGTTAGCTTCCAAATTTGATATCATTGCTCAAGAAAATATTACACTTAAAGAAAATAATGATATACTAAATTTGGAAAATAATAATTTGAAATTGGATATTGCTAACTTGACTCATGATAAAAACAATGCCATTTTAGAAGTAGAAGCTAGTAGAAAATAATTGGATATTCTTATAAATGATTTTGCTTCTTCAACTTCTAATAATAATACTTGTATGCATAATGATGAGTTGAATCATATTAAGACCTCATATCATCTTTAGATTTAACCCTTAAAACATGTATTGTTAATAATGTTAAGCTTATGGACTTGTATGCAAAGTCCCGTGCAAATGTTTCTAAGAAACCCACACATTATGCACACATGTATAACAAAGTTTACAAATGTTCTATTTGCATCCGAAAAGACCATATTGCTAAATTTTGTTATAATGCATAAAACCCCATCAAGCCTAATCATGTTTGTGCATCCCATCAAGCTTCATCATCACACGCTCTTGCACATGCACCTAATGATCATCACAAGCATGCTAGAGTGTATCATTGTGATTTTTTTGGTCGTTTTGGTCATTTGGCCGAATATTGTTTTGATTTAAAAAGAAAATCTAGTTTGTCAAATGTTTCTAATAGACCACATGTTTTTAAGTATGATGTTTGTGGTAGATTTGGCCACTTAGGAAAGTTTTGTTTTGATAATGTTTCACATTTGCAAAGAGCTTCAAATAAATTATCGTTGTTTGTAAATGTTCCTCGTGCACATCCACATGGTCAACATAAAAAATGTATCCTCTCCATTACACTTATTGCAATCGAATGGGTCATTTGCATAATTATTGCTATGATCGGACCCGTACACAAAATGCACCCAAATGGGTTCATAACCCAAGGGCTTTGAACTTAAATGATAGGGATCATGCCTCTAAATCTTTCAACACCAAGAATGCTTGGGTGCCAAAATGTTTTTGATTTTAAAACCAAAATTTTTAGCATTTTTATTTTTCATTTCTTGGTTTTGAAAAACATGTTTTTAATTTTTTTTTGAAAAAAAAATAATGTCAAGACTTTATTTTTCATGTTTTTCATTCTTTTGACTTTGATTGTCATGAGAAGTTTGTGTTTGATTAACCCCCCGGGTTTTATTGGATGTTTGTTCCCAAATCTTTTTTACCGGGTGCTAAAAATATTTATATGGGTTGGAACAAGCTTAAGAGCTTGATATATTATTACCTTTCTTATAATTCTTTTGTCAAAAATTTTGTTTTGATTTGTTGCTTTGAATTCATTATATTTCACTTATATGATGATATTTATGTGTTTGTGCTTATGGATCATCTATTAGTGCCTTATAATGTATTCTATATGTGGTTTGATCAAGTCCTACAAGAAAGTTTTCTTTATTGATCAAACATTGTTTTTGAACTCAAATCTTGATTTATGATGTCATTTGGTTGATTTGTTTTCATTTGAAAACTTTTTGCATGATTCTCATGTTCCTCTTTTGATTTCATAAATCTATTTTTATACACTATGTTTTTATGTTTGTGCAATGAGACACTTCCTCCATAATGATACATTCATATGTGTTCTCATTATCTTGTATATGTGAGTCGTGTTTAGCATGTTTTCTATATCTATGCTTTCTCACATATGTATGGCTTAGCATTCATTGCATATATTCATTAAGGCATTTTGATAGGGGGAGCTCTTCCCTTTTATTTGTTTTTATACTCACCCATGCATATTGATAGGGGGAGCTTTCGTTCTCCTCATTCTTGTTGTTTTCCCATTTTGATGTTGACAAAGGGGGAGAAATATTGTGAGTATATTCTTCTTGTCTATATGCATGATAATTATAATTTATATATTTATTTTCTTTCATGCATATATCCTTTCCGTAAATTATTTGTCACCATCAAAAAGGGGGAGATTGTTAGCCTTCTTATTTTGATGATGTTTAACAAACAATTTACAAATAATATTGTTTATCTAGTATTTGTGTTTTCGTATTTATTCTAGGCAAAAAATAAGTTGGAGGATGGATAGAATTGTGCCTACACGATCATATCAAATGGAGGTTGGCAGAATAGTGGGTGAAGCCTTGCATTCAAAGTTGAAGATCCAAGTTCTAGCTTTATCCACAATGTGTACCAAGTCAAGCTTATTGAAGATCAAGATTGTTTGGGTATATTAGTTTAGATTTATATTATGTGTGTTCAATACTTTAAGCTCAATATCATATACACACACTTTTTAGTTTTGGTTTCTATGTATATATAGTTTATATATACATGAAAGTTTTTAGTTTCTATGTGTATATATATAGTTATATATACATACATAAATGTTTTTGGGTTTCCATGTTTATAAATATGAGATTACATATTTCATATTTATTATTGTGTTTTAGAAAATATTGTATAGAATATGCAAATTTGTGAAAATATTATGTTTCTAGTTTATAGACTTCATAACAAAATTTTATATCCTTTATTAAGTCTATAAGAACGTTTGAAAATGTTTCAAAAGTTGTGTTTATGTCAAAACATCAAATTTCATGTATATCAACTTTTCATGTTTTGGACATACTTGCAAAATACATGAGCTTTCACAATTGGAAAATGTAATTTAAAAAACTTATTCGTTTACATGTTTATATTCATATATATAAACATTTCCCCAAGTTTTACTAATTTTAGAGTTGTTTTGTTATTTTCAATTGAATTTACAAAAACGAGTTTTTAGCAGTTTTTCAGAAACTATTTATCTATGTTCAAATATTTATTTCTCTTAAATGGAAAGTGACTTTTCAGAAATTATTTCTCTAACATGTTTATCTACATGTTTAGAACCTTCTCTCAAAATTTCATAATTTTTGGAATTGATTTACTATTTTTAATTGATTTTACAAAGTCAGATACGCAAACTTTCAGAAATGTCAAAATCTGGAAAATGCATGTGCACGTTTTGCTACAGTGTCGGTCGACCGGAAGTGTTACCACGGTCGACCGAGAAAAGTCCGAAGAGCATTTTTTGACCGTTGTGAACAGTGCGGTCGACCGGTCTTGGCTCTGCGGTCGACCGCGTAGTAAACCGTTGCACAGTAACGGCTAGTTCTAATTTTTGTTTATTTTAATGTTTTTGGGGGTGTTTTTCTTGGTTTTTGGGGTTGTTTCATGAGCCTATAAATACCCCATGCCCTCATACTCCTAAAGAACTAATGAAATGTTTTAAACAAGTTTAAAGAATTTTAAACAAGGGTTTAAGTTTGGTTTAAGTTTGTTTAAGAAGCTTTTAAGCAATTGAGGGTTTGAGTTTGTGAAATTAATTCCACAAGAGCTTGAGGAGATCATCTATTGGAGTTTGAGCATACAACTATTCTCCCTCCATCTCTTGTCATCTATTGAGAAGTTTTCCTAAACTCTTTTCTAGCTTTATATCTATTTGTTTGATTATCATATTATTAAAGCTAGTTTTATATTGAGTTTAGATTTGGTTAATCTCATTGTTACACACACCCACTTGAGCTTATTGTATTTTCATTCATAGTATAATTGGGTTGTGAGATTGTGACATTGAGTGTGAGCTTATATTGTATTCTCATCCATATTGGAGAACAAATCATTTGTTGAGCCTTTATTTGTGAGGAACACTTTGTCTAACACTATTATACCGAGAGGAGTGTGTGGTAAGAGACAGGGCCGTCCTAAGAGGAGTGGGGTAGGTGATAATGCCTAGAGAGAGGTTATAATTCCTAACACTTGAGGGAGACACGGGCTAGATACTAACACTTGAGGTGGTAGTTAGTGTTTATACATTGTGAGTGTTGTAGAGCTTTCGGTTAGCTAGAAAACCGAGTGTGTAGCGAAGTTTTGACTTTCAAACCGGGTTGTGTAGTGGATTCTCCTAGAGAGTGGGGAGCGGGGACGTAGGACGGACGGTCCAAACCTCGTGAACATGTTGTGTGTTTGAGTTTGTATTGGCGCACCTATTCTTATGTTCATATCTTATATCGTCATTGTCTATTGCTTGTTGTTTATATTTTCCACTATCTTGTTTAGTTTGTTTCTCCCTTGTGATAGTTTATATATCCTTGAATATACCATATAGTGTGACGCCCCTGGGTTCACACAAGGCTGCAGTCCGAGGTGAAACCAAGAATGTCAAACCTGCCATGCACCACACCGTGCAATAACATGTTTCACCATCACAATTACTATCTCTCTAGAGGAATCAACCATAGGTGTAGGTACAAAGCAAGTAAAAGGTTTTACAACGAGTACTTGATGAAATGATGGAACATAGAATTAAC
>BQKN01063041.1:84440-96523 GCA_022839385.1 Asparagus kiusianus
ATGAGTCGACTTATGACAGGCGTAAGTCGACTCAACCTGATCAGTCGACTCATGACATGTTATGAGTCGACTCATGAACAAAAATCTGCATACTTCGATTTCTTTTGCACACGATTTGCAAACTTGCAACTCATCCTCATACCTGAGGCATATACACATGCTCATAAGCTCAAATATCATTTCCATGCATGACCATGCAACAAAGATATTTATAATATAGATTAAATATCTTTATTCACTCATATTCACACTTGTAAGTTGTCAAAATCAACAGGGTCTTACATATAGATATCCCATTGCTAGGATATATCATCTTGTGTATATTGCTTATTCTTACTTATAATTAGTTGTATATCATACTTGCAAGAATATAGTTGTTAATAAGTTTTAATTGGCATAAAATCGGATTAGATTCGCATAAGACCCTAATCACCCCCCCCCCCCTCTAGGGTCTAACATAGGGTTCATAGATATGATAAAAGAAAGAAATTTTTATAAAAAATATACATATTTATAGAGGCAAGCCCGAAACAAACTTGTTTGACCCGAACCAAGAAACCTAGTCTGACTAGGAAAATGACCTTCGGCATTTTGACCATAACTTTGACATCCGACCTCGGAATGAGGTAATATAAGATTTTTTGGAAATGTTTTGAAGAGACCTACAACTATGATCTTTTAGGTTTTCCATATTCCAACTTCTTCAATGTGTAAAATATATATACTTTTAACTGGTCGTTTTTTCCAGATTCAAGCCCATCCACGTGTGCATGATATCACTTCTATATTCACATATATATATTAAATTGATCCCAAATTAATTCCTAGCATACTAAAACATTAATAAATATTATTTTTTCATAATATAACATATTTATTATTATTTATTATAAAATATTCAAAATTTTGGGGTTTTACACTCCAAGATCATTTCTTTCAAAGACATCGAGTCAGGGCTTATCCTTAAAGGATTTTTGACATTAGAGACTCATCTTAATTTATCTTTTGTGAACAAGGAAATCACTAAATCAAAACATATCCCCAGTGAATCCTTGACACCAATTTAGTTAGTCCAACACGACAAACCTAGCATCGATACGACTCATCCGTTTAGGCACATTCCTCTCAAATGAGGAGACAACAGGAGTTCATGCTTATCTTAAATAGCTCTTTTTAACCATGTCCCGAGTCAAATACAAGGACTCAAGCCTGACCTTCGATCCTCAGTCATTGAGAATGGCATTTTGCTCAATTCGGCGAGTTAACACCACACCATATTGTAGGCGTCCAAAATTGCCCATAGGTCCCCGCATGTGGCTCGAGATAGGGAGAAGACGATGAACATCGCTATTAGAGTTACAAAAGCTTATTTGATAATGACAAATGCATGAAGTGAGTCGACGGACCATACGAAGCAACAGAACTCCGGAATAACGGAAACAAGAACTGATCAGGAGCCCCGCGTCGTTTACGAAATGTGGAGTACCCCTCGTGTCCTATTTACTCCACATATGATTCAATCATGGGAGCCTATAGATCTCCTTGTCGGCTTTCCGATACATCTTGAACCGTGTAATTCTGAGTCCAGAAGACGAATATGCGATGGAAACAAACACGACGCACCAAAAAACAAAAAAAACCAAACCGAGACACCCCGGGGTGTCTTGGCTTGGCCAAGACACTTACAAGTGTCTCGGCCAAGCCAAGACACCCTTGAGTGTCTCGGCCATGTCGAGACACTCATAAGTGTCTGCAATACGAAAAAGCTATTTTTGACAGTTTAGAGCTATTTTTCGATAGTTAACTGTATGGATTTGCTCCAACTGATCTGATAATATCGTTAAGTGGTTCCAACTGAAGATAAGAGGGAATCGGCCATTCTTATCCGAACACAGAGCTCCTGAAGCCTATAAATACAGCCCCAGGGCCTTTATTTTTTGAGATCGGGAATTCTCGAGCATTGGCGAAGCCCTGCCGGATTGAAAACTAAAGAGCCACGAATTTTAGAGGATGAGGAGAGATCGGATCGAGTTCGTCAGCATAAAGAAGAGGAGCTCGTCAGATCTGCACGTCTCAGTTCCTTCCTTAAGATCGCTCCATTACGGTGATCTCGAGAAGAGTGGTTATCTCACCGTTGCTAAGATAACTGCTTCGGTTTCTTGATTCCTTCGCAAATCAACGAAACTCCGGATCTGATCTGATCATTTGGTGGTCCATGAATATCAATGTCCCCATCACAGGCCAAGATCCCACGTAAGCAGCAGGCGATAAACACCCGTTGTGCTGTTTGACGAGAGTTATAATTTTTATTTTCATTGTGTAAAGGTCTTATAAAAAGACCGATCTTTTTGAACTTATTGTAACGATCCAAGTTATAATGAGTTATACAATAAAGAATACAATTTTCCACCCAAACAAGCTGGTGACCATAGTGGGAGCTAACAGCCTCTCTGCCGAGGTTATCGTGATGCAACCGACGATCAAGATCTTGGTGTTCGAAGAGGTCGAATACGAATTCGACAAGCAGAAATTCGAGGAATATATTTCCTCCTCCTCCTCTAGATCTTCTTCTTGCAAACGCAGGAGAACCACTACCGCAAAGAACGTGACTTCAGATCCAAAGACCTGGGTTGATGATCTGAACCCAATGCAGTGGAGGACCCCTCTCTGGCCTCCAAAGAAACCAGATCTAATGTTCGTGACAACTCCTCGAAAGTCAAAGAGTTGCCCGTTGAAAGTGCACCAATGCTGACGAAGAGGGCTCGTCAAAGGCGCCGTCAACATCTCACGCGCCAATTTGCCAAGGCTTTGAAGCCTATTGATGGGATCTGCTATGATGCGGATCTGAAACTTAGAAGGCGCCAAGTGTTCCAGCAGCAAGCTTTGAGAACCTCCTCCCAACCACCTACTAACGAATGGGTTCGTGTCAAACGAAACCGTTCCAGTCTTGAGGAGAGCATTCAGAAGCATCGCGTACTTCTTACGCATGCCCAGATCCTGGTACGAAAAGCACAAGGAATACAAAAGAAAGAGGCGGTTAAGAGATCACCGAGATCCAAACAAATTTGGATGCCAAAGGCTAAATCAATGCCTAAGGCAAAAGCAGGCGACGTTGCTCCCCAGACTTCGTTAACTTCGGATCCTGCTCCTTTCGCTTCCATACCTCCGGTAGAACCCTATGGCAGTATGGACCTCTCTAGAGTTAGAATTCTATTGAAGGATCACCTCGGTTCTCTACTCAAAGATCGAGGCAAGGCGCATGTTAAGGAACGCTTAGGACTGTTAAAGGAACCCCGAGCAAACATCCAGACTGGGGGTCGTACGCGGCCTCCTAACAAGTTGATTCATGTAACCGCCTGCTTGGGGGTGCGTACAGAAGGACAGGAGCCCGTTAAGGTTTCACCCTAAGAAAAGTGTGATTCCAAATGAGTGACTCCTACAGACGCCAATAAGGCATTGTTTACTTAGAAGAAAACGCGTCAAGCAGTCGAACGCGTTATACCCGAGAATTCATGTAAACAGCCGATAGGTTACTTTGACCACAACGTTGATGAGTTGTACTATCGGGCTGGGGGTACGAATAAATCTCGAAAGAGAAATACCCAAAAAACGGACTCTCCTTGTCCGTGCGCTAAACTTATCAGGGCAGTATTATCAGCGTGTAGCTGCCCTAAGACCGCTCTATAGAGGGTCTCGGTATTCCAAAGGCTTTCCTATGAAGCGTCGGAAACCAAGCCAAGGTGTTTCCGTAGTAAAGGATCAGCTGCACGAGATGACGAACTCCCAGAGATCACTATCAATATGACTGATAAAGGGAAGTCAATGCGAAGTTTCAGTCCTCGTTATTTTTTGGACGTATCCTAAAGTATAACTCGGTTACGTGTGGGAACTACTAGGCATAGGGACTATCAGAGGATGAATAGTAGATTATCCTCAAATGATGAAGCATCAGATGCGAACTCTGCCATCATTTCTGACAATATGACGTCCAACATAGAACAATCTCGTGAGGCGTTCATGATCAACACTGAACAAATGACCAAAATCATCGAGGATGCTTTGGCTAAGCAAAAAGAGAACTTCAAGTTTGAATTGGAAATGGCCATGATATAGATGAAGGAAGAGCATGACCGATAGATGGAGGCTCTGTCCAATCAACTTGGTGAATCCAGTCACCGCACCCAGAACGCCGCAGTCAACAATGATCCAGAACTGGATGAGACTATCAATATTGATATCCCTCCAGAAAATAATAACGCTGGGGGTAGTCCCACCGAAGATAACAACGCTGGGGGTGGTCCCGTTGTTTTTCTCAGAAATCGTCTGAAGCATGATACAGATGAGGACGAAAAGATGAAAGACCTCAAGAGTAAAATCAATGCTCTGATGTCTGCTTGAGATGTAAAGAAGATCGGCATTCCGTATTCTTACCAGAGAGAGTGGGAGTCGATCCCGTATCCGGCCAAGTTTAACCTGATCAACTTTACACCGTTCGACGGGAAGGGCTCGCCCACTCAACATTTGATCTACTTCAAGTCCCACTTGGGCATGATATCCAGCAATAAAGCATTGATAGTTCGGTCATTCGTTAGCACCCTTCGCGGGCCTGCCTTCGATTGGTACCGCCATCTTAAGCCTGAAAGCATCAACAGCTGGGACGATATGGAGAGCTCATTCCTTGGTATCTTCTTTGATGATGACACCGAGGTATCCATCAGAATACTCTTCGATGAGAAGCAAAAAGACAGAGAAATAGTCGTCGACTTTATTAAAAGCTTCTGGAACAAGGTGATAAATTGCCGAGATCTGATCACGGAGGAATTCATCCTACAAACTTACCGCAACAACCTCTCTTTGGACGTGTTGCGAGTTATGGGATTAAACCCGTCTAAGACTTGGAAAGATTTGAAGATGCACGGTTAACAAGCCGAATGCTTCCTCAGAAGGAAGAAGATCGAAAGAAGCCAACAGTCAATGCCTGCGGTTGCTAGTGATAACAATCAGACGTCACAACAACAACCTTAAAAGTAGCAGAGGGCTCCAGATCCAGGACTCCAAAAGGAGTACTCTTTCAAGGATAAGGAAGTTCCGGATATTTTTGAGTACCTTCTGAATAATGGTGAGATTGAGCTAGCACCTATTAAAGATCAGGAGGGAGCTAAGAGGGTTACGGACCCAAACTACTGTGCGTACCATAGGAGGGTTCTTCATCCTACTAAGATTTGTTTCGGTCTAAAGAACAAGATTCAAGCTCTAGTCGACTCTGGCATCATAAAGCTAGAATAAGCTGAATGAAGGTGCACCACTCCGAATAGTATACGAGTATAAACTGTTTCTTAAGACTCCGACAAGTATAAGAGTATAAACTGCTTCTCAATACTCCAACAGGTATATGAGTCTAAACTATTTTCTTTCTTTCACGAGAAGTTCCTAGAGAGTACCATGCATGGTATTCTTAAGGATAACCCAGCCATTCAACTGAATATAATGATAAACCCAGTTTCGTAAAGAAAGTTGGGGGTAGATTATTCATGTAACGGGAAGTCCCCAAAAGAATGTTAAATGTAATATTCTTAGGGATAACCTGATCATTATAAGCAAAGTGATAAACACTAAGCTCCTACTCAAACTCCCGCTACATCTTTACACTCAACATTCTCATTGTTAGAGTCCGGACTTACTATTCAGAATTTTAATCTCCTGATTATTGACAATTGTCAAACCCCTCCGTGTTAAGTATTTGTCACTTAACACTAGGAACCCCCTTTGAGTGATTTGTACGAATCAACACTCCCACTGTGATTTATACTCCCACTCTTACTGTCTACTTGGTCAAACCTTTAAACAGTTAGGATCACAAACCAAAATTCCCTCTCGATTCTTTCCATGAATGAGAGGTCCACAAATTAAATGATCAAACCTTTAAACAGTTAGGGTCATCTCAAATTCTCATCTTGGTCAAACCTTTAAATAGTTAGGACTATAACCAAAATCCCCTCTCGATTTCTTCCATGAGCGAGAGGTCTACAAATTGAACGATTAAACCTTTAAACAGTTAGGGTCGTCTCAAATTCTCATCTTGGTCAAACATTTGAACAGTTAGGACCATAATCAAAATCCCCTCTCGATTCCTTCCATGAACGAGAGGTCCACAAATTGAATGATCAAACCTTTAAACAGTTAGGGTTGTCTCAAATTCCCATCTTGGTCAAACGTTTAAACAGTTAGGGCTACAACCAAAATCCCCTCTCGATTCCTTCCATGAACGAGAGGTCCACTTTCATTTTGAGCAATCAAATCTATGAAAGTTAGGATTGCCTCTAACCTCACTTGGTCAAACCTGTAGATAGTTAGGACTAAGATCGGAATGCCCCTTTCGATAAACGAAAGACTTCCACCTTTTCCTATTCGGCCAAACCTATAAAAGTTAGGGCCGAAATTGGAATTTCACCTTAATAAATGAGGAATTCTTTTCTTGGATTAAGCAACCAATCCTATAAAAGTTAGGGTTACATGGTTCTTTCTGATTCTCAGAGTGGAGATCCCACTCCTAGTTTTACTTTTCCGGATTCTTAGGGTGGAGATCCCACTTCGAGTTTCCTTAGTAACTGGAGATAGAATATAAAAGTTTTTCTCTTTTGTTTCAGGAGATAGAATATAAAATTCTTCCTCTCCTATTTTTCTACACCATCCTTCAACTCCCAAAAGCCATGCCTTACACGCACGGGGAATTTTATCCCGAATCCTAAGTAGGGATAAGTCAACGCCTAACGCGCGTTATCGGTTTAGTCTTTTACCGATTAAAGAAGACACCAGAATACCAATCTGAGGTATTTTATCCCGAAACCTAAGTAGGGATAAGTCAACGCCTAACACGCATTGTCGGTTAGCCCTTAACAGTAAAAAGGATAAAAGCCTATATATTTGATATTATGACAGGTTGTTATTAATAACACCATAATCCGTGCCTTACACGTGCAGAGAATTTTATTCAGAATTCTAAGTAGGGATAAGTCAACGCCTAACACGCGTTGCCGGTTAGTTCTTGACCATAAAAAGAATAAAAGCCCATATATTCGATATTGTGGAAGGTTGTTATTAATAACACCATAAGCCGTGTTTTACACGCGCGGGGAATTTTATCCCGAATCCTAAGTAGGGATAAGTCAACGCCTAACACGCGTTGCCGGTTTAGTCTTTCACCGATTGAAAAGGACACCAAAATCTAAGTCTGGGACTTTGATCCCGAATACTAAAAAGGGGTAAGTCAACGCCTAACACGCGTTGCCGGATAGTCTATTCCCGTAAGAAGGACGAAATCTATGTATTCAATATCATAGCATTAATTCTAAGAGAGTTAACTCTTTTAGCACAACGTTACATGCGGGACGGACTTAAACAATCTGCATGTAAGCCCGATTTAATGGTAATCGGTAAAGGCGCATCAAATCCGTTGATGGCTGAGGATTTGCCAAAAAATCCTAAGTCAGCGTCTAACACACGCTGTCGGGTAGTCTATTCCCGTAAGAAAAACGAAGTCTACGTATTCATATCGTAGAACTAAAAGAGTTAACTCTTTTAGCACAACGTTACATGCGGAATGGACTTAAACAATCCATATGCAAGCCCGATTTAAACGGTAATCAATAAAGGCGTATCAAATCCATTGATGGCTGAGGATTTTTCAAAAATCCTAAGTCTGCATCTGATACATGCTGCCAGGTAGTCTATTTCCATGAGAAAGACGAAGTCTACGTATTCAATATCGTAGCACTAAAAGAGTTAACTCTTTTAGCACAACGTCACATGTGGAACGGACTTCAATAATTCGCATGCTAGCCCGACTTAAACGGTAGTCGGTAAAGGTTCATCAAACCTGTTGATGGCTGAGGGTTTGCCAAAAATCCTATATATGCAAGAGTTATTGACGCACCAGCCCCATTAGTTGATCTCGTGACTGGAGCATCTAACAACTTCGGGATAAGATCCATACATGCAAATGAATTAGCTTTCACAGTTGGTCCTGCAGCCTAAAATTTGGGACCGCCATGCTCTAATACCTTAAGAGCTTAAACTGTGTATATACTCTAACAAACGTACGACTATAAACTGTGTTAACGTCGGGCGATCTGAAACCCTAGGTCAATACCGGTCAATGCGTAACCCTAGGTCCACGCCAGCCAACGCGTTGTGATGAAAAAGTTAATGTCAGGTGATCCGAAACCCTAGGTCAACGCTAGTCAACACGTTATATGAAAAGTCAACGTTGGGCGATCCGAAACCCTAGGTCAATGACGGTCAATGCGTAACCCTAGGTCAACACCGGTCAACGTGTTGCGATACGTGTCAATATATCGTGATAGAGATATTCAGTTTAAAGTCAACTCGATGATACGAGCCAAAATCAACTCACTGGTTTTGATTCAAGATTTCGACGACGACCAAACAATAAACACAGCGTCGGAAAAACTTTAGTTATTCGTCAAAACATCGAATAGATTGAAAATCAAAGGAGTCAAGAATAAAAGCTAACAACATGTCCTTTTACACCGATTGAAGGATGGACCGATCATATCCAAAGTATTTCAGGCTCATCTATAAAAGAAATGAGACTGAAACACTTTGGAGGAGGTATCTGTAGGCATCAAAAATTACCCATAGGTCCCTACATGTGGTTCGAGATAGGGAGAAGACGATGAACATTGCTATTAGAGTTACAGAAGCTTATTTGATAATGACAAACGTATGAAGTGAGTCGACGGACCATACGAAGCAACGGAACTTCGGAATAACGAAAACAAGAGCTGATCGGGAGCCCCGTGTCGTTTACAAAATGCGAAGCACCCCTCGTGTCTCATTTACTCCACATATGATTCAATCATGGAAACCCGTAGATCTCCTTGTCGGCTTTCCGACACATCTTGAACCACGTAATTCTGAGTCCGAACGACGAATATACAGTGGAAACAAACTCGACGCACCAAAAAACAAAAAAAACCAAACCGAGACACTCATAAGTGTCTGCAATACGAAAAAGCTGTTTCTGGCAGTTTAGAGCTGTTTTTCGATCGTTAACTGTATGGATTTGCTTCAACTGGTCTGATAATATGGTTAAGTAGTTTTAACTGAAGATAAGAGGGAATCAGTCGTTCTTATCCGAACACAGAGCTCTTGAAGCCTATAAATACAGCCTCAGGGCCTTTATTTTTTGAGATCGGGAATTCTCGAGCGTTGGCGAAGCCCTGTCGGATTAAAGACTAAAGAGCCACGAATTTCAGAGGAGGAGGAGAGATCGGATCGAGTTCGTCAGCATAAAGAAGAGGAGCTCGTCAGATCTGCACGTCCTGGTTCCTTCCTTGAGATCGCCCTGTTGCGGTGATCTCGAGAAGATTGGTTATATCGCTGTTGCTGAGATAACTACTTCGGTTTCTTGATTCCTTTGCAAATCAACGAAGCTCCAGATCTGATCTGATCGTTTGGTAGTCCACGGATATCAACGTCCCCGTCACAGGCCAAGATCCCACGCAAGCAGCGGGCGATAAATACCCGTTGTGCTGTTTGACAAAAGTTATAATTTTTATTTTCATTGTGTAAAGGTCTTATAAAAAGACCGATCTTTTTGAACTTATTGTAACGATCGAAGTTGTAATGAGTTATACAATGAAGAATACAATTTTTCACCCAAACACATATGTCAACCAAAGTTCTCACCTATGATCATGAGAATAATTTCTCAACCAAAGCTATCGATCGCCTTAGTTTGATCCTAATAAAATTTCCCAATGAGTCATCAAGTAACACTACACCTCTGTTTGAATCCAGGTGTCATTTACTATCATCATGTTAATATTACAACCTTGTCGGACCGTCGGCTAGTTAATATTACAACCTTTGTCAACTTTTCCTTTCGAGATTGACCAAATAACATTACACCTTTGCAAATCTCTCATTGGACTTAATTGATTAACATTACATCTCTGTTAGTATTCTTTTGAGTCAATCGGTTAACATTACACCTCTGTCGACCTCTCCTACTATTAAGTTAACATTACACTTCCAAACAGTAGGTATCACTTGGAATCCCTTGAACCTAACCGGTTAACACTAAATCTCTATCGGTCCTTTTTGTCGACTAATTAACATTACACCTCTGTTGACTTCCCTTATTATCATATTAACACTACACCTTTGAACACTGTATATCCAAATAGTAGGTATCACTTGGAATCCCTTGAACCTAACCGGTTAACACTAAATCTCTATCGGTCCTTTTTGTCGACTAATTAACATTACACCTCTGTTGACTTCCCTTATTGTCATATTAACACTACACCTTTGAACAGTGTATACCCTTGGACTTGACTGATTAACATTACATCTCTGCCATATTTCTTTTAAATCGATTGATTAACATCACATCCCTATCAATCTCTCCTACAGCCAATGAGATTATGATGTTAAACTATTTTTTAACCTCTAACTAGTATATAAGGTTAAATTGTTTTCTACACTCCGATTAGTATACGAGTATAAACTACTTCTTCATGCTCCAACGTCTTATGAGCATAAACTGTGTAGACTATAACAGTCACATGAGTATAAACTATTTTTTACACTCCAACTACTTATGAGTATAAATTGTTGTTCACTTAGCCGACTTGCTTAGTCAGGTTCTTAACAACTCCAATTAGTATACGTGTATAAGCTATTTCCCATGCTCTAACTACTCAAGAGCCTAAACTGTAGACATCATGAATCTCCCTAGCTCATTCTAGATGATGGAATACTCCAGCTATGTATGAGTATAAACTATGGTTGAATATTTGGCTACGCTCCAATAGTTGCCAACATTTGGCTATGCTCTAGCACTTACGCCAATATTTGGTTATCTCCAACAGCTATAGTTGAATGACAATCAACTGCTCCAATAGCTATGGAAATATTCGGCTATGCTCCAGTAGTGATGCTAACATTCGGCTACGCTCTAGCAGCTATGCTAACATTTGGTTACGCTTTAGCAGCTATACCAACATCTGACTACACTCTAGTAGCTATTCTAACTTAGCTTCAAATATGGGTTAAATGATGTCAACTCCATTCCAAACACAGAATTGTAGGATGAATAATGTTTTTAATCCAAATACAGAATTGGATGAACTCTTTTCAAGTTAGAGGACACGTAGATACCACTGAGTATTCAACACAAGATGAATCCATGATGACGGAAGCCACATCCAAGAGTACACCTCTGGCAAGTAAGCAGTTACGTAGAGATAGACCTACTCCAAGAAAAATAACTAAAGCCATGTTCAACAATACATATCTGAGTATTACCCAAAGTATTTTGATCCCTACTACAAGACAAATGCAGGATCTCAAAAACTTTAGGTGGGGTCTTGTAGATAGTTAAAATATACAAGCCCCTAACACATATAGTTTATCATCGAGTCACGAGAGGCCTAAATCGATATTCGACACAAGTCTACTACTTGAGCCTAAGAAGTAGACGTATATGGACAAAACACTGAATCAAATCAAAATGGCTAAGCATAAGCCTATAGCTAAGCTCGCCTAAGCCATAACAAAGCTCGCCCAAGTCATAATGAAGCTTGCTCTAAAGACCAAGTCAAAGTGAAGCTTCAAGAAAAGTTTACCCAAAATGAGCTTTTGCCAAATAGTTTATCTAAGCCATGTAGCAAAGCTCGCCCATGCCGCAACGAAGCTTGCCGAAATGAACTTAGCATGTCGTCGTTTTTGTCGAACCTCTACCATAGCCATTTTAGACACAACTTTTAAGGAAATGGTTCACCCTACGAACTCACACATTAAAGGAAAATTATTGAGTACTAACTCACCCGTTTAATGAGAGTTAATGCTCACTAACTCACCCATTTAACGGGTGTTAACTTTCACTAACTCACCCACTTAATGCTCCTAAGCCTATAAGTAGGCATGATCAACATAAAGGAAAGGGGCGGAGAAAAAGATCTTGAAGCCGACGGTGTTTTTGGATAAGCTTTTTGTCGTTTGATGGGGGAGAGAGAGAGAGAGAGAGAGAGAGAGAGAGAGAGAGAGAGAGAGAG
>BQKN01063041.1:111523-129585 GCA_022839385.1 Asparagus kiusianus
TTGTGTAGCCAAGATTATATCTTCAACTGATGTTTCTCTCTTAGAAGGTTTCAAATCGGAATTATAAGGAAAACCAGTTAGCTTATTATGTACTAAATTAACTAAATTACTCCTATATTAAAAGTTTTGTAGTTAGATGCATTGAAACTTATTTATGTTATAATTCATTTTGCTACAAAAGGCCAATTATAAAATCACTAAATTCTTATACAAGTTATTTTTCTTTAGATTTTCCCCTCTCATGCTTGATGTTCCTTCTTCTTTGTAAGATATTTCTCTTTGTATCTAATCTTACTTTTAAAGTATCTTGCTTTTGCATTGTATTTCTTCTTATTTTTGTGATAGCCTACAGATTTTTTTAAAGAATTGAGAACAATTTTTTTTAAAATAATCGAGCCTAGAATCAAACCCAAGACTATGGGAGGCATATATTGAGAACAGTGAATAAAATGAAAGAATTGTGTATAAATCAAAACTTTACATATGGATCACATTCACCATAATACTACTAAAGAACTAATTATATGTCGCGATTCTTTAGAGAATTAACCTGCATTACATTTCACTAATACATTAAGAGGTTTTATATTGTCAATACTACTATATGCTAATACATACAGTTCTTTAGAGAACTAGCATGCAACACATTTCTTACATACATTAAAAGACATTAGCATAAAGAACGAATGCATACAATTCTTCAGAGAATTAGCATGCAACGGTTCTGTTAATAAAAGCATTAGGTCTGAATCCTCTAAATCATAACTACTTGACATCATTTTATGAACACAAACATGGAAGTATCATCATGTCAATCCATGTTATTGGATCTGAGAGCAAACCTTTTTTTTTGTGGGGGCGGGGGGCAGGGGGGGGGTTGAGGTTGAATAAGCTTGTTTTTGTTTTTCACTAAACAGACAGAATATGCAACAATATAGATTAAATAAAAGCCATAAATAATAAATAACCATAAATAACAACCAACTAAGAACATGCAAGATTTTATCGTGGTTTTGTTAACAATTCTACATCCACTCTTCCTTTTCATGTAGAGCTTTACTCATTATGCCAAGAGTTCTCCTAAATCACAAACCTGATTAACTAAGCTTGTAAGACCGCACACTATAATCTACCCGAAGGTAGTTATCTAACCTAACTTTGCCACGATTGATACCTAGCTCGAGCTAGACCCAATTTCTCAATTCACTCTGCCTTGAGTACGCCATAAACTCTCAATTCAAATTGGCTTGAGTACACCTTAAAAAATAAGTTTAAAACAAAACCAAACAACCATAATTAAGCTAAGAAAAACAAGTCCGGATCTGCCCTCGAGACCCAAACGAACCTCTCCTTTCAGTCTTTGTTCAAGTCGGGAAGGTCGAGGACGATCTTGAATTTGCTCACCACCTGGAAGTGGAAATGGGCTTCTTTCTGGTGCACTTTAACACCAATCAGGTGGCCCAACATGTTTAAAGACAGTTCGATCTCTAGCCAGCTACAGATCACCACGAACCCCACTAGCATCGTGATGGCATTCGATTTTATTTGCATCGGCAACACCACCAGAGCGGTAAATATGTGGCAGAGGAAGGGGTGTAGAGGTAGACGCAGACCGAAATCAAGATGTTTCAAGTAGAGGGGAACCCGACTATCGTCATGGTCATAAACCGCCTGCGACCTCCTTGGTGCCGTCAACTTATAACCGCGAGGGATATCATATTTTCTATAGAGGGATCTTAGTTGGGGCATCGTCACCTTGGAATGAATCTTTGCTAATAGTTCTTGTCTAGTGTTGAGAGCAGGGACCGCCATTTGCACTATGGATTATCGCCGAAGAAGGTGATTGGAGTACTCTGTAAATTTAGATTCAGAATTATAAAAAGTAGTAAATGCTCCCTCGCCACTATAACTCTATTTATATACAACTGAGCCTCTAACTATCAAAATAGTAATGGACGAGCTGAACCTAAACTGACGGCCCGGATTAATTCCAGAATTTGAAGCAACCTTTCTCGAATCGAGACAAAACATGCTCGCTTTGGATATCCACAATCCTACACGAAATACGATGCGATGGTAGTTAAAAAGTGTTTGTTGATGTCAGCCATAATGCATCCGATGAACTTTTGAGATACCCCTCATTAATGCCCCTCGTGACTCGGTGAGACCTATGTCATTTTACTTGGACCTGGCCTAGGCCGACTCCAAGTAAAAGGGACCAACTGTTATAGCCATTTTATTGCTAAAAAGTAATCTCTAAGTAATAGCAGGCAAGTGTCCCACATTATGCGTAATCGATCCACCTCTTCACTTCAAGATAACCAAAGATCCAGCTCGGACGACTCGACACGCTGACATCTCCTAAGGACGACTCCAAAGGTGTTACATGTCGACACCTAGCTAGGCTGACTCCTTGATCAACCTACTCGACCAAACCTTCGGCCGACATCTCGTGAAGGCGACTCAAAAAGTAGTACTTCTCGACCTTCTAATAGACGAGTAGAAAGGCAACGGCTTCCTCAAGCCTCGAGCCCCCTCTCGTGCACTCACAACTGATCACCATACAATAAATGTCATTAAATGCATGATCGGCGCCATCATTTCTCTAACCTCAATAGTCTTTATGATACATCAGACCACGGTAGCACCGCACGCCCTCATTCACTTCGCATTAAACCCAGAAGTGACCTCCTCTCTACTCATTGGTCGACACCTATAAAATAGATGTTGATGTGGCCGTCAGCCTATACTCGGTCGAAGTTACTATCCTACCCCCTACTATCACTATAAATAGGGGTACTATTTATAACATGAAGGTAAGATCTCTTTCTCTACCCAGTGTATTTAAGAACTTTTACAGATTAGTTACTTCTCCACTCAAACAAATTACTGACTTGATCATCGGAGGAACAACCGAAGATCCTAACTCCACTCTCTTACGATTTTTACCTATGCAGAGAAGAACAGACCACTTCAGAACCAGACATTCGGAGGGTTAGAGGACCTCTATCAACCTAATACTTTCTCTCAGTGACTGTTTGATATCAGCCATCAACAACCACCAAAAAGAAAAATTCTGCCACCATCAAGATTCATCCTGAGGTTCCTGATATTGATGGTGATTTAATAATAAAGACGGATATTATGCATGATATTCTTAAAGACGTCTTGAGTGATGTTACATATATTGATATTGTCCTAATGGAGGAGAAGGATAAATTAGAAAGTGAGACAATTAATGACATGTGTGAGTTATTTGGTGAAGGGCTCGAGGCAAATAAAATGAAAGAATTTTGTATGAAGTACGAGGGAGAAATTTATTCTCTAGAAGCAAAATTTGTGAATAATTTTAAGAAGGTTTTGATGATACTTTCAATACTAGAATATGAGAAGCAACATGAAATATATTTTGAGGAAGTTTTCAAGTCATCTATTGATCCATATGCTGTCAGCTACATTAAAAATGTGGAAAAGATTAATTCAAAAATTTGACTCAGAAGAAACCCTAGCTGAGGAGGTGAAAGAACCCACGGAGAAAATTAATCCTAAGTATAAGACGGACGTTGATCGATGCAGAAGAAGAAAAGTATTTATCAAGGAAGTTGTTAGTCAAACAAATATAAGCTTGGGGTCGAGCTTCTTTCAACACGAGGAGACTGATGTATGATGCATAACGATCAAATTAATGGAGAAGTGGGATTCGACGACCTTCGTGGATTCTTTCAATACATTTCTCTTATTATATTTTCTTCGTGGATTCGACGACCTTCATGGATTCAAAGATCATTCTTTGTAGATTTAAAGAGCACCCCTTGATGGATTCCAAGATTTCTTACTTCCGCGCTGCATTATTTTGTTAAGCAGAAAACAAACCCATGGATATACTACAAACAAGAGAAATTCAGATAAAAAATTTATCAAAAGGGTGTATGGGAGAGAAAAGTACATTGGTTCTCACAAAAATTATAGAAAATAGCAAAAGAAATCAAAATGTAATGACAAAACACATGAATGCAAGAGAAAATAGGTCAAAAAGTACACACAAAAGGTTAAATTTTAGTGTAAAGTGTGTGAAACAAGTAGTGAAAAGATTTATACTAGTTCATTAGACAAATTCAGGTATATCAAAGTGAATATTGAGAAATTAATAACTTAAACTATCTCAATCTTAGATATTAAGAACAAATGTGTCGTCCTATCACCTCAACCATACAGGATTTAGGAGGAAGAATAATATTATTTGGCTCTAAATACAAAATTATATTCAGTAAAGAATTTTTACCCTTTCATATATGCACAAATATAAAGCCGAGTTTGTATTTTTACTATCTTTTAACAAATACACTCAATTTTCCGTCAATTTCATAGTAGTGCAAATCTTTTATCATTTTTTTAATGAATACACTCTTATTGTTTGATTGATATTTTAAATAAATGCACTCTTGTACATAAAAAGATAAATATTTGTGCATTAACCAAGTTAAGAACAAGCTCAAACATACATGATATAACCAAATATGAGACTCTCGACCACTATTTCATATCACAAAATATGATAAGTATAGAAATATGTGTGTGAAATTGCTACATTAAATATGTCACGTAAACAACATATCATGTAATCATCTTTAAATCATTGTGTGCAAATATATATGTGTGTGTGGGTGTGTGTGTGTATACACATATACATATACATATACATACATATATACATATATATTGAAAAACCATATGTGAATGTGTGTGACATAATTAAGTCTATATACTAAAAAGATAATACTATCTCAATCAATCTTGTAAAAAACATATACATAGGCATGCCCAAAAATTATTTTTTCAAAAAAATAAACAAGAAAAAAGAATTTTTTTTTGTTAATTATATATAAAAAACTTTTAAAAAACCTCAAAAAGAAAGAAATCTAAAATTAAAAAATCCAAACATGTACATGCAACATGAAAGGGTTATAGAATATACATTTACTTGCATTTTTGAAAAGATTTGCTAAAGCAAGTGTTAACACAAGTTGTGCTTTTGGAATAAATCCTCACTTGCATAATGAGATCCTCTTTGTATGTATTAGAAATTTCTCATCCCTTACTTCTTCTTGGTTTGTCTACAGAACATAATTTTTTCTTCTGAATATGCCTTGAGCTACCGAAACAAATGTTGCATTGCTCCTTAGTCTTCCTACACACCTACAGAAAAACAGAAATGTGTAATCTAAGTATCCACATAAGTCTATGTTAATTAATAATTATGTCTTTAGGTAGCCAAATCTGCTTAAGTGGTTTAACTCTATATTACATATGATAATTAATTAAAATATGACTCATGCTACCACATAAAATATAAATAGTAGAAGATGTATTTGAGATGAGTGCAAAAAATAGTTAAATGGTTTTTCCTTACAAAAGAAGGTTAAAACTTTTTATATTTTTCTGAATATGAATAACCTAGTCTAATTTTAGCTTTTGCAAATTGTTGATTGGGAAGGGCCAATATTTAAACCTTTAGACCCTAGAAAAGATTTACAGCCTTTTCCAGATCAATATTTTTTGACTTTAATTATTTATTTTTAGAAACTATAATGTGCATCGACTTTTATACTTTATCTATTTAGAAGAAAACTCACATGAAAGCTTATTTACCAGAGCAACTAAATTTTTATTTCTACAAATTTTATCAGTTAATTGCTTGGATCTATTACAATTCACCTCTCTCTATTAGAATATTGTATGCATTCAAAAGAGGTATTTTCACTTGCATTGTTAGATGTATATATCTCTAAAAAAGATTTTTAATTTTATCACTTGACAATTTATTTTCCTTCTTTAAACTTGAATTTACCTTTTTAGTACCTTTATATTTTTTTAGCAACATCTTCAAATTGACCCAACATTTCATTATATTTAGAATATAAATCAGTATATGTATGGTATAACAAACTATCGGAGCTCTCATATTCAGATTCATCCCAATTACTATCTTTAGCCATGAGACAATAGTGAGATCTTTTATTATCATCACTCTAGCTACTCTTTGACTCATCCCATCTAGCCACTTTGAAAGTTTTGCCCTTTCTTTTATAGTTCTTTTTATTGAGCAGGCAATTCTTCCTTAAGTGACCAGGTTTCCTATATAAGAAACAAACTGGTTCATTATTAGAATCACTAGAATTATATTTATTTACCTTGTTTTTATAGTGATATTGTTTGTCTTGTAAGAATTTTGGACCATCCTTTGATTTAAGGAAGGATTCGTAGCTTTTAACGGTTTGATCATCATGAGTATTTTCATGCTTGAAACTTGAACTTGACTCTATCTTATTTTAGTCCTAAGTTTCTCCTTTTTGGGCTTCAAAGTAAACGCCTTCTTCTAGGTAATCTTTTGAATCATCTTCTTTCTTTCTTTTAATCACACTTCATAGATGAGAAGATTCTTTACAAAACTCTCAAAAGTTATTTTAGAAAAAATTTATAATTCTTCGATAATTGTTACCTTCGGCTCTTAATCCCTAGAAGGAGATTAAAGAATTTTTCTCATAAGCTCCTTGTTGTTACACTCCTCTTTTGATTTGTTCATTATGTCTGTGAATCAGATGAACATATCATGAATACTCTCCAAGGTCTTCATCTTGAAATTCTTATACTTATTCACAAGCATTATAAGTTTTGTCGCTTTTTCTTGAGAAGTTCCTTTATGTGTAACTTTCTAAAGTATTTCAGATTTTATGCGCAATAGAACAGTTTAACCCACGATAATTCTTCAGTAGTTAAAGAGTAATAAATAGCATTTATAGCTTTAGCATATCAAGAATAAGTCTTTTTTCCTTAGCGGTCCACTTATCTCTAGGAATTACAACAGTAGTATCACGTACAACACACCTACAACCATAGTAGGTTCACTATAGCTATTTTCTACGCCATTCCAAACATCAAAATCAGTTGATAACAAAAAGACTCTCATATGTGCTTTCCAATAGGTGTAGCTTGTCTAATAGAAAAGTAGGGGTCGGTTAACTATGTATCTCTTAGAAAAAGCTATTGTGATGATCAAACTAGCCATTTGTACCCTAGGTTATGAATCTTAAAAAGGAATAACGAGGCTATTATACTATTTGTCGGATCTGCAATGCAAGCTTAGAGGGGGTGAATAGGATTGCTTCTATTTTTTACTAAACACAGAATATACATCAGAATAGATAAAATAAAAGTGATTAAGAGTAAATAACCACAAATAACAACCAACCAAGAACTTACAAGATTTTATAATGATTTAGATAGCAATCCTACATTCACTCCTCATTTTCACGAAGGGGCTTCCTTACTATGCCAAGAGTTCTCCTGAATTATAATTTGATTCAATAGCCTTACAAGAACACGCCCTGGAACTTACCTGAAACCAATCGTCTAAATTAACTCTTCATAATGAGTAACACCTAGTTCTAGCTAGAATCTATTACTCAATTCACTCTGGCTTGAGTATGCAATGAACCCTTAATTCACACTGGTTTGAGTACACTATAAAAAATAAGTTTGAAACAAAACCAAACAATAGTAAATTAAGATAAAAAAATATTACATTTCTTTTTTATGAATAAACCATCCTTTGATAAATTTAAGCATAATGTGATGAAGAAAGATGTAGATGATGAATCCAGAGCAATTCTCCTAGCTGAAATAATCTGGTGTTGTTGTGTGCAATGAGTGAGAGTTTGTCAAGGCTTCAAGGGTCAAAACATTTAACAAAATCTCTTCTTAAATCAAAACCTCAGAATTCTCCCTTCTATCTATCTCTTTCAATGATATATCCAATAGGTCAAGAAAGAGATATCATAAATGTAGTAGAGTTTTGGAGATTAAAGGAACAACGAATGTCTAAGATTAAAACTTAAAATTTGTTATATGTCGACTTTACCATTGATGGTGTTGATGCCTCATCCATAGGTTCCTATATACCATCGATGATATGGAAAACTCTCTCGAAAAAATTATCAATTTGTCATTGTAACCACCGATATGCAACTGTAGCAATCAATGAGATCATCCCACCATCGATGAGTCACTGAAGACCATCAATGGTAAGGAGGCTAAAATCAGCTTTGAGCTAATTTTAGCATTGTTTCGCCTTGTCTGCTTTTTATACATGTATTCATATGTACTATATCATCTAAAATAATTATTAGATTCAAATAAAAGTTTGTTATTACTAAAACAAGAGCTATTGCATAAAGTATACATCCTAGCACATAAGAATGTCATTTGTACTAACAATCAATTCCAACCCCAAAACCACATCCAATCCCTCCCGCACCCTCCCATCTATCCAATTCTTTAATTAATGGCTTTCTCGATATTTAGTCCTACGAATCTTTCATATTTTATACCTTTGTCCCTCAAATCATTGAAATTAATTGCTATTGGGCCCTCCAATTTTCATAGGTTAGTTCCTATCCAATCCCTCATGCATATTACTATTTTCCTAATAGATAAGTAAACCAGTAGACTTAACCTATAAATACATATGTTGTGTAATGCAAGAAATATTTAAGTATAACAAATCACCCAAGTAAGAGCTCATAAAATATGCTCGAGATATCTGAAAAGCTAAGACGATTAATTAGATGTGTTGGGCGCAGAGCCACGCCCTCACACCGCGGAAGCGATATGACCTGAGAGAAAGCCCTGGCTTTTTTTTTCCATGAAAGCTCAAGTCAACCTCTACGTTTCTGTTTTGCGAAGGAAACAAGAACAGAAGTAAAATATCTCAACAAAGTGAGATATGCACTCTTCTTCTCATCAGTTCTAGGACTGAATTGTCGAGAAAACCTACAAGTAATAGTCAACACTCAGAAAATAGTAAAGAAACGAGATTTACATGGTTCAGTAAGCTTGCTTACGTTCACGGGAGGGGTGAGGGGAGATTCCACTATGAGGAGAATATCGATGACGTGTACAATCCACAGACTCGTCTCAAAAGAAGAAGATTTGATTTTTACCAAAAAGAATTGACCTCTCTCTTGTAAAATCTCTCCAAAACTCTCTCTTCTAGATCTCTCTTTTCTAGCCACCAAAAAAGAACTCTTTTTTCTGCTGCCAAAGAACCCATTGTCATTTCTCCCACACAAAAGCCTAGAAGAGATCATCAGGTATTTATACCCGAACACCGATCCAAAATAGATCTGGAAACAACCCACACCCGCTTGGAAAACCCGCTCACATGCTCCCGTAAAACCCACGTGGGTGTGGCGGCCGCGAGACACAAATTTGTGTCTCGCTCATACCCACGTGTGTGTGGCCCTCACAAGACTCCCACGTGTTCACAATTCTCCAGCCCGTACATCATTTGATAAACCTCAAATTATGGATGAACACTAGAAGAACACTACGCACATCACCAAAGAGATCTGAAAAAACCAAACCAGGCTAAACCAGGCCAAACCAGCTGCACCATTATATCATGGTTGCCTACGTACCCTCTGACCGGGATCAAGCTAACTGTAGTTTAGAATTTATTCTCCATTTATTCTCCACCTCACCCCATCACCGCATCGAAGGGCCTTGCCCTCTTGGGCAGATCAACACGGGCTGATATGAAGCAAGTCTAAGAAATGCTAAAACTTGCTACCTATCACCACCTTGGTCAACATGTCTGTTGGATTATCATTCATGTACACCTTTATGAGAGAAATATCACCTTCCTCTATGACATCCCATACAAAATGATACCTGACATTGATATGCTTGATACGAGCATGATGAACTTGATTCGTTGCCAAGTGAATCACACTCTGACTTTCACACCATAAGTTCACGCTCTCTTGCTCAATCCCAAATCATCTAGAAGATCGCATAACCACAATGATTCCTTCTCTCCTTCCGCCATGGCTACGTACTCGGTTTCTGTAGTAGAAAGTGCCATTATAACCTGTAGCATCGACCGCTAACTAATCGGAACCACATGCATCCTGAATATATAGTAATAGATCGTCATCTATCTAGATCACCTGCATAATCAGAGTCCACAAACCCATCAATCTGACATGTATCTCCATCATAACACAAACATGTGTCAACGGTACCCTTCAAGTACCTCAAGACCCACTTCACCACTTCCTAGTGCGCCTTTCCCGGATTCGCCATGAATCTACTAACCACACTGACCGCCTGTGAAATATTTGAGTGTGTACATACTATTGCATATATCAAGCTGCCAACTACACTAGCATAAGGTACACGCTCTATGTGTGCCTTCTCTCCCGCTATAGTGGGAGATTGTTTACCTAAAAGCCTGAAGTGTGGGGCCAATGGAGTCATCACCGACTTAGCACTTTACATCCTAAACCTCACGATCACCCGCTCTATGTAGCCATTCTGACTCAGGAACAATTGCCAATTCACCCGGACTCTCCTAATCTCCATACCCAGTATTTTCCTTGTAGTGTTCATGTCTTTCATTTATAACTCTTTGCCAAGTTGAGATTTCAGCCTTTCTATCTCCACCCTGCTCTTCGAAGCAATAAGCATGTCACCCACATACAAAAGAAAATAGATATAATCATCCTTATGAAGCTTCCGAATGTAAACACAATAATCGTAATTGCTTTGGGAAAATCCATGCTTCAGCATGAAGGAGTCAAATTACTTGTACTACTACCGAGGAGATTGCTTCGGTCCATAGAGTGACTTCCTCAAGTGACATACATGATTCTCCTTGTCCTCAACCTTGTAGCCATCAGGTTGATGCATATAGATCTCTTCATCCAAGTCTTCGTGTAAGAAGATTGTCTTTACATCGAGTTGTTCTAGCTCAAGATCAGCATGAGCAACAATACTCAATAGCACCCGAATAGAAGTGTGTTTCACTATCGGAGAAAATATCTCATTGTAATCCACACTCTCTCTTTGTGCAAACTCTTTAGCCACTAGCATCGCCTTATACTGTGTACCATCGAGCTCTGAAGGATCTTCTTTTCTCTTATAAACCCACTTACAACCAATAGCTTTTCTTCCTAGGGCAATGGGACCACCTCCCATATTTGGTTCTTCTGAAGAGATTCCATCTCTTCCTTTATCGTAGCCAACCAACTCTCATTATCCTTGTCCCGAATAGTTTCCTTGAAGGAGACCGGCTCATCTTCCTCCACCGAGAATGCGTATTCCACCAAATTAACATGTCCATAATGCTTCAGGGGTTGATCAGCCCCCATCTTTAGTACCAGCTTGTATGCTCACCTTAGCCTACAGGAAGTCAAACTATCCTCAAGCTGTTGTTGTTGTAGTGCTTGTATAAGCTCCTGCTGAACCTCCTCCTACTCAAGCTCATCATCTACCTGATTTCCCACTTGAACATGACTAGAACCTGGTTGGACTTTAGGTTCTATCTCAATGACCTGATACTTTGAAGTCTCCATAGTCTTAACACCAACATCCTTGGGCGCCCTAGCAATCATGGTTTTTTCATCAAATGTTGCATCCCTGCTGATAACGAACTTTGAATCTTCCATACACCAAAGGCGATAGCCTTTAACACCCTTTGCATATCCTAAAATATTGCCTTCTTAGCCCTTGCGTCAAGCTTTCCCTCGTTGACATGATAATAGGCGGTACATCCAAAAATTTTGAGTCTCTCATAATCTGCATGCTCCCCTCACCACACCCTATAGGGTGTATCACCATCCAGTGTAGAATGTAAAGAACGGTTCACAATATAACAAGCTGTAGCCACCGCTTCTGCCAACCATTCTTTGCCCAACCTATACTCATTGCTTTTTCTCGTAATGTTCAGTTCAGCTTCTCCGCGACCCCATTCTACTGTGGTATAGATCTGACACCCCAGTGTCTAGCAATACCATTCTGATCACAGAATTCCTTGAAAGCACCATCTGTATACTCTGTACAGTTATCAGATCTTAGTGTCTTTCTTCCATATATTGTTCTTAATCATCGCCTTTCACTTCTTAAATGTCTCGAACACCTTATTCTTATACTTTAGAAATAAATCCAAGCATACCTAGAATAGTCGTCTATGAACGAGATAAAATATCTGGAACCATTCTTGGAAGTTGTCTGAGCCAGACCCCAAACATCCGTGTGCACATAATCTAATATACCTCTGCTCTTAGACTTGCTTTTCAGAAACTAGACCCTATGCGCCTTTCCATACACACAATCCTCATAAAAATCCATACAATGTTTCTTCAGATTCTTTAGCAAACCCTCCTTACCAAGCAGATCCAGACCCTTCTCTGACATGTGCCCAAGCTGCCTATGGCATAACCGTGTGTGCTCACATGGCTCTTCACCACTTCCTTCAGTTCCAACCGTTGCATTTCCCGTCACCGTCGTACCTGAGAGAGTGTATATATTACCGTGACGAACACCTTTCATCACTACTAGGGAACCCCGAACAATCTTCTTCACTTCGTTCTCTGTAACAATCCTGCAACCCCCGGAGTCTAATGCACCAACTAAGATAAGATTCTTCCGCAAGACGGGAACGTGAATCACAACTGTCAGGGTTCTGACCACTCCATCATGCATCTTGATTTTGACATCACCTAGCCTTACCGTTTTACAAGCATGGTTATTCCTCATCAATACGGTTCCACCATCAATACTTCTATAGGTAGTAAACACTTTCTATTTGGGCACATGTGGTAAGAGCAACCTGAATCAAGAATCCACTTCCTGGAGATATCCTCACCACCCGTGATGACATAGCATTCCTTCTCGCTCCCTTCCTCTGAAACATAGGTCGCTTTTTCCTTGCCTTCTCTCCTCTCAGTCTTGTTATTGTTCTTCTTCCCACCTACTCTCTTATTTGGATAGTCGACCTTGAAATGCGCAACTTCACCGTATTTGAAATATGTTCTTCCCGCAAGAGGTCTCGATTTAGATCTAGACTTTCCTCCTTTGTCTTTTCCACGCTCATTGCTCCTTCCTCTAACAAATAATCTCTGTGCTTGCTCTTTGTTACCACCAGTAGTCATGTCACTGGTTGCAATCTTCCGAAGGTTATCTGTTAGAAGCGTCATTCTAGTCTCATTCATCGTCAAATTATCTCCCACAAATATCAGTATTTGCACTAGGTTCTCATAAGACTTCGGCAGAGATAGAAGTAGTAGAAGTATCTGATCCTCATCTTCAACTGTCACATCTATGTCCTTTAAGTCTGATATGATCCTATCAAACTAGTTGATGTATTCCCGGATTAATGAGCCCTCCTCCATCTTGCAAGTATACAATTTGGGTTTTAAATAGATACGGTTTGTTAGACTCTTCGTCATGAAGGTGCTTAATTTCTAACTTCGACCACACGCTAACAGCCGTTTCCTCTCCATCTATCAAGAAAGCTACATCCCTTTCAAGGCAAAGGATAATCGACGCCTATGCTTCCAGATCCAGCTCCTCCTAATCCTCATCAGACATATCCTTATGCTTCTTCTCTTTTCCAGCCAAAGCCTTGTGCAATTTTTACGAAATCAATGATTTTTTTATCTGCATCCTCTAATAGGAAAAATTATTCTTCCCATTAAACTTTTCGATCTTGTACTTTCCAACTTTAACTGTTTTACTTATAGACGCCATTCTCAGCTTGTTTCAATAAACCACTTCTCTCAGGAGTTCCAACAAACACCTTGTGTTCACCACACAATAATCACACACCACCTCAGATCAGAAATTTTACCACCTCCAATCTGTATAAAGGGCTCTGATACCAATTGTTAGGCGCAGAATCACGCCCTCACGCCGCGGAAGCGATATCACCTGAGAGAAAACTCTGGCTTTTGTTTTCACAAAAGCTCAAGCTAACCTTTATGTTCCTGTTTCGCGAAGGAAACGAGAACAGAACTGAAATATCTTAACAAAGTGAGACATACACTCTTCCTCTCATCAATTTTAGGACTGAATTGTCGAAGGAACCTATAAGCAATAGCCAACACCCAGAAAACAGTAAAGACACGAGATTTACGTGGTTCGGTAAACTTGCATACGTCTACGGGAGGGGTGAGGGGAGATTCCACTATGAGGAGAACACCGATGACTTGTACAATCCACAAACTCGTCTCAAAAGAAGAAGATTTAATTTTTACCCAAAAGAATCGACCTCTCTCTTGTAAAATCTCTCTAAAACTCTCTCCTCTAGATCTCTCTTTTCTAGCCACAAAAAAAAACTCTTTTTTTCTGCAGCCGAAGAACCCTCTGTCGTTTCTCCCACACAAAACCCTAGAAGAGATCGTCAGGTATTTATACCCGAACAACGATCCAAACTGGACCTGGAAACAACCTGCGCCCCCTTGGAAAACCTGCTCGCGTGCGCCCGAAAAACCCACGTGGGTGTGGTGGCCGCGAGACACCTGCTCACACCCACGTGGGTGTGGCCCTCACAAGACCCCCACGTGTTCACAAGATGTCTGTATCATCAAATTTTATTTCAAATTCATTCATCTAATGTCAAAATAATCTAAACTATATGATCAATACAGATATACGGATTTGAACATTCAATTCTATATCTGTATTTGTATCCGCGTCTCCTTTTGCGTGCCTGGCTATGGAGGTATCATCACATGGAGTGTTACTTAAAAACAATCAATTCCAACGCCAAAAACCTGAACAACCTCTCCCCTACCCACCCACCCACCCATCTACCCACGTACCCGCCCACATTTGCATGCAGTCAAAAACTCGTCCCTTTAAATCTCCAACCCCTCCCTCTTCACTATAACCAACTCAATCTCAAGTCCCAAACACTTCCCTCCAAAAAAAATGGCCACCGCCGTCAACAACGACAACTCGAGAAAACACATCCACATCCAAGCAATCCAATCCATAATCCCCGGCAAGGTCACCAACCCCGGCCAATCCCGCCGCTTAAGTATCTGGTCCCCGCTGAGCGACGTGGCCCTGCAGAGCCACCTCCGCGCAGTCCTCTACTTCAAACACGACGACGGAGACAGAAGCGAGCAAAATTCAGCGGTGGCGATGGCGGCGTGGGCTAAGGAGACGGTAAGCGCGGCGCTGAGCGAGCACCCGGTGCTGGCGGGGAGGCTGAGGAGGGAGAGGGAGGGGGACGGGTGGTGGGAGGTGAAGTATAACGACGCCGGGGTGAGGATGGTGCAGGCGACGGCCGAGGTCTCGATGGAGGAGTTTTTGAGGGAGGAGATGGAGGAGGGGGTGTTGGGGTATTGGATTGACGTTGATCGGGAGAAGCCGGAGATGTCTGCCTTGTTCTACATTCAGGTACACCGTCAGACATTTGCTTAGTGCGGTATTCTAAGTATCGTGTGGACAAAATTTCATGGGTAATTAAGTTTCAGTATACCCCCAGTAATGAGTTTTGCATTCCTGACATTTAACTGAGTTGACTACTCCTAAAAAGGTTGAAAGTCTTAATAAACCTTCAATTAATAAGTTTGAAATGCTCAAAATATTTTGATTTTACTCAGTCAAGCCACAATAACTACTTTACGATGTTTATGTGATATTTTCTGTTTAGCAACTCAAAATATTGGCTGGCGTCATTGTATTTGTAGGCGTTAGATGAAAATGTCAATATATTTTAGTGGTTTTCTTGAATTTCCAATTTTATAAGGCGTTTGGTGAGAGTTTGAGACTTTTTCAGGTTATGTGCCAAAGGTCTACGAGATTATCGATCGGAGGTTTAGTGAAATTTTCCAAATCTCCGTCCTCATTAATATGATAAACAGAAAATATTAATAATTTAATGAGTAAACATTTCTTACTTTAATTTGTCAAAAGCAAAATATTAATAATAATATAATCTTTTTAGATGGATCAAAGTGAGTTAACCCTTAATATGAGGAATTTATTAGGCCATCTATTTAGATATATGAGCTAAAAATTAAGTCTTGAAGTTAGATCTATGAAGAAAATAGAAATAACCCTCCATATTCTCTAGACCCTAAAAAACCACAAGAATCAAAACTAAATTTTACCTAACTAGTTAACCTATTTAATTGGTCAATCTTTACTCTAAATAGATTAGATTAAGTAACCCTTCTAATAAATCTTTCTTTAATATTCTAGTTAATCAACTTAATCCTTCGTCAGTTGTCGAAATTTAATTAGTACATAAAAGTATGACATGAGCAAGATAAATCTCAGGGATTTGAATGAAGTGTTGTATTTTTCCTCTTTTTAAGAACTCAAAATATAAACTGATACCGTTGCAGGGTTTTCGTGGACAGTAAAACAGAATGTTTCGGGGGATTTTTGAAACTCCTAAGTGATTAGCGTTGCGTGAAAATTTCAAATTTTTTTGCGATTAGTGCCGAGCATCAAAGCTTATTTAGAGATTAGTGAAATTTACCCAAAAGAAATCAGAACAACATACTCACACTTGGACTATTCTCCTAGTATTTGCAATCTTAAAAAAAAAAAAGCTATTTTTCCTTGTAATTTTCTTGGTTTGTTTCATCAACTCGTAAGCTAATTCCATAATTTTCTTCTCATTTCATTCCAGGTGACAGAATTCCAAGGGGACGGCTACTCCATCGGAATAAGCTGCAGCTTGCTCTTAGCAGACCCTCTCTTTTTAACCCAATTCCTCAAAAAATGGGCCGTAGCCCACTGCAGCATGCTAGCCCAAGCCCACCCGAAAACCCCAATGTTTCATCTTAATTACTTCAGAATACCCCAACGCCCGAAGCATCTCAAGTCCATTCCATTCGACCACACCCAGCCCAAACCAACCACCAAAACCATTTTATTCAAATCCAACCCTCATCAAACACCAAGACTCAACCACGCTACTCTAGCCTCAATTTGCATCGAGAAAGCAACTCACATGCTCGATATCGACCCCTTGTTAAAATTTTCGCTTATCGTCAACAATCCTAACCCTAATGGGGATTTAACCGTTGGGTCGTGTCGAGGCGAAGAGTTGGTGCATTCTGATGCCTGTGACGGTGCGGTTGCTGTGGCGTCGATGGACGAGTTTGGACTTGATGAGCTAGCGATGAGCGAAGGGAACGTGCCCGTGCATGTGTCGTGCGGTGTTGTCACCTCGTGTGAGAGCGAGGGGTTGGTGGTGGTGATGACGCCGGGATATGATGATGGTGCTTCGGAGGTTTTGATCAGCGTCACGATTCCGAAGAAGTAGGGATCCAGGATTTGAACTTTGTTGTGTAATTTGGTGTGTTGGCTTTGATAAGCCGGAATCGTCAGAATGGATCTTTACAAATTATTGATTGAAGCGCGTGCAATGTCGAAATGTTTTTTACTCTTGAAGTATTTTGTTTATGTGTTTCTCCAAATTTGTAAAGTTCTTATCTATTCAGGTTTGCATAAGTTCCTTTTCTTCAGCAACTTTAGAGACACAGCTGCATTGTTAAATGTTCTTATAGTTATTTCTTCTTCTTTTCTATGATATCATCATTATTTATTTATGTATTAAGAAGAAACTGAATGATTGTAAACACTTTGAAGTGCACAAATTTAGTTGTGTGTACTTTATAAATATTCTCAAGTATTAAAACTTTTATGAATAAGTTTAATAAAACAACTCTGTTTGGAATTATTATTGAGATATGCATGTGTGGGAACAATCTTACATTTTGGAAGAATAAGGAGTGATGAGTTTGAATAAGATTAAGGGTAAGAGTACGTCTGACAACACATTTTTTTTTTATTTACCAATGGATTCAACCCTGGATTGTTTTAATTCTAGATTTAAAATTAACTAGCGAACTCAATCCTACATTCATAGTCCTCTCACTTGACTTCCTCTTATCTTTTTATTTGCTTCTTGTTTTGATTTGATTTTTCTTAAATTTTCTTTTATTTATTCTTCTCTTCCTCTCATTTCTTTCCACTTGTTTATCCTTTTATTTCGTGACCACCCTCTTGTTGGGGATGCACAACCCTCCTGATGCGATTTGGAAATAGAGATTTAGGAGAGAAGAGAGAAAATCAAACAATCTCAAACATACAAGATTTACGTGGTTCGCTTCTCAGTGTGAGAAACTACGTCCACGGCCGCCGCAGGAAAAAAAATCCACTATTTTTCGTCTTAATACATCATGCCCTAACCAACC
>BQKN01063041.1:134585-156322 GCA_022839385.1 Asparagus kiusianus
TGAAGTATAGGGCATGCCTGATAGTTAGGCTTCACATATCCTAACACCTCTATCCAAAACACACAATCAAACTCTATACCCATTCATTTGTTCCTACACATTTCAAGAACTCATTTAGGATTGTCTTTAGGGGTGCTAAACTGTATCCGTATCCGAGGAAATATGGATACAGGTATGGTTGATCACTCTATAACTGATAGGATATAGTTATGGATATGATTTTGTAGTGAAATATCTGTATTCGTATCTGAAATATCTAAAAACATATTAGTCATACTCTTGATATAGTTTCGATTCTTGAATTATGGATTTGTGGTTAATTTTGATAATCAAGATGTCTAATCTTAGCTTTTTAGTTATAATGAATATATTAATGACCTCTTTTGTATCACATGAACTATGTTTTTCTCAATACTATGTAGTTTTTTCATTTCCATTTTGTATTTGCATGCATATCCGTTTATATATCCACATCTATATCCGTAACCGTATCTGATTTTAGTGGATATGGATTTCCTTACCGAGATATATATATGTATCCATATCCTTATCCGAGATGGATAAGTGGATATGGATATGATAAGCATCATATCTGAGCCGTATTTAGACCAAATGCACCCTTAATTGTCTTTCTAATACACTCATTTCCAGTGGTCGATATCTTAAATACTATAATTTGATTGTTGTGCACTTCGCAACTTAGCATATATGTTATTTGCTTCGAATTACAAACAACCACATGGGAGCACGGGCATGATGCTTATATAATTGATACAATTTGAGTTTGATAATAATAGATATTAATTGTAAAGGCTTTATAATGCTAGATCGGCCTAAATGTAACTCAACATTGGCCCATGGTTGGGATTTTAATCAATTTAAAGTTCGGTTTATGCATGCCCATAACGATTTTTTTCCAATTAAAAATAAGTTGGGCTAAATAAAAAGAATGAAGTTGGCTTTTTTGCATACATACCCCTCAAATTTTTAATATTTGCAAAATTTTTGTCACTTTACTAATTAAAATAGACAATGGAATTTAAAGATAAAAGCAATTCCTAATTATCAAATCCTTATATTTTATCATGATGTTGTAATTTAAAATTATTAAGATTTATCATGATGTTATAATATAAAAACATTAAGATAGGATAATAAATTTTCATGTCTTTACTAATTATTATAGAAAATTAAATTTATAAAGATAAATACTAATTTATTATTATTAATTTCTTATCTCCTAATTTTAAGATATTAGGATTAGGCAGCAACTATTTATCTCTTTACTAATTACCATAAATAATTAAATATAGAGATGAAGATAAAAACTAACTCTTATCAATTCTTTATCTTATATCTAAAATTACTATAATATAAATATTTTTACCGCAATTTCTCATTATTGTTATTTGAATTAATTAGGCTAGCATAATAATCTAATATCTAAAAGAATCAAGGCTATTTTTATCCATGAAAAGGTTTTTCCTAAACTCACACTTTTATGACGGTACTGGTCTCTATGCATGTGCAATGCACGTGATTAAATATCAGAATAATTTATTTTTTTACTTTTCATTACTATAAATAAGTCAGATTTGTTTTGATTATTAGATTTGCTATAATTTTTATTTAAACATTATAAAAAAATTAATGTAATGGATTTTTGTGCTAAACTAGGATCAACATACTTAATTAGGATATCTTAATTGATTCTCTAAGAAAAAAATATCAATTGACATAATAACATCTTCAAGCCGAATAGTAAAAAAAGTTAAATCAATAATACATGTCATATTCCAAACTCTACTAATCCCAAGCTATAATATGGAGTCAAGCATGAAAAACAATATTATTATGAACTATAATTCTAGCAATAAAGAAACAATATTTCTTATTTCATTGAAAATAGAATTGCACAACACTTTTGGACATTATACGCTCATACTTTATAGTAAACAATGTTGGCCTTCTTGTTTTGATGATGTTTAACAAATAATTTACTTCTAATTTTGTTTGTCTAGTATTTGTTTCTTATATATTGTAGACAAACAACGAGTTGGAGGTTGGATGGAATAGAGCTTCAACGATCATATCAAATGGAGGTTGGCGGAATTGTGGAGTGAAGCAACGTCAATTCAAGTTAAAGATCCAATTACAAGCTTCTTCCGCAAAGTTTACCAAGTCATGCTCATTGAAGACCTTCATTAAGCTTGGGTATATTTAGTATAGGTTTATATTATGTGTGTTTAATACTCTAAGCTCAATATCATATACACACAATATTGGATTTTCTCACAAAATGAGCTATTTTGAGAAAACTTTGTAATATTGTTTTATTGACCATGTTTACTTTATATTCATGTGTTATAATGTTTATGAAGACATTTCATAAAGTTTCAATATGCGTTTAAACTCTTTTTGTCAAAAACATGTTCTTAACAAATTCATATTCATACATGTTTTTACAAAATAATGAGTTTTCACAATTAAGAAATGAAAATTGAGAAATTCTTTTTCTAACATGTTTGTCTTCATGTTTATAAACATTTCGCAAAGTTTCATCAAGTTTGGAATTGATTTGTTATGTTTAATGGAATTTACAAAATCATGTTTTTCGTTCGTGCATGTTCGTGCATGTTTTACAAAACAGATGAGTTTTCATAAATGGGAAGTGATATTCAAGAAATTCTTTCTTTGACATGTTTATCTACATGTTTAGAAACTTTCCTCAAAACTTTACTATTTTTGGAGTTGATTTACTGTGCCCAATTGATTTTACAAAATCGTGTACGTCAGCAGTTTTTCAGAAACTGTAAATCTGTGTTCAAACATTTATTTCTCTCAACTAGGAAATGTTTTTTCATAAATTATTTCTCTAACATGTCATTCTACATGTCTACAACCTTCCCACAAAATTTCATAATTTTTGGAGCTGTTTTACTATTTTTAACTGATTTTATAAAACTGGATATATCTGCTACAGTACCTGCGATCGACCGCGCTACAGTGCGGTCGACCGACGAACTCTCTGTTCTGTTTTTTGTTCTTTGCGGTCGACCGCTCCGGTCGACCGCCGATCTGTCAGTGCTATTCCAACGGCTATTTTTAGAGCCGTTGTAGCCGTTGTAGAGTGGTTTTTTGGTCTTTTTCTTGGCTTTCTCTTACCTTTGGGGTTTCATATAAATACCCCCCTTACCTCAATTTTTAGAAGCAAGCAAGAAATGTTTTAAAGAGTTTTAATCAAGGGTTTAAGTTGGTTTAAGTGTGTTTATAAGCTTTTAAGCATTTGAGTGTTTTCGGTTTGGTGAATCAGTTTTACAAGAGCTTGAGGAGATTATCAATTGTATTTTGGGCATTCAATCCATCTCCATCTCTTGTTATCAAATTGAGAAGTTTTCTAAACTCAAACTCTAGCTTTACATTTATATACTTGTTTGATTATCATTGTTCTTAAGCTAGATTTTATATTTGAGTTTAGTTGATTTGATTTTATTTACTCATTGTTACACACACCCACTTTGAGCTTATTGTATTTGCATATATAGTATATTAGGGTTGTGAGAGATTGTAACATTGAGTTGTGCTTAATTGAGTTCTCATCTATTGTAGAGAACAAATTTATATTTGTTACATTGTGAGTGTTATAAGGTTTTCGGTGAGCTAGAAAACCGAGTGTGTTGTGAAGTTTTCGGTGAACTAGAAAACGGAGTGTGAGGAGTGACGTTGATCGGTGAGCGTTGAAAACCGACACTGTGAGGTGTAAACGTTATTCGGGTGAGCGTAGAAAACCCGGTTGTGATAGTGGATTTCTCTCCGGGAGTGGGGAGCGGAGACGTAGGACGGAAGGTCCGAACTCCGTGATCATATCGTGTGTTTGAGTTTGCTTTGGCACACTTAAGCTTATGTTTATATTTCTTGTCGCCATTGTCCATAGCTCTTTATTTATATCATCCACTATCTAGTTCATGTTGTTTACCCTTGTGTTGTTTATATATCCTTGCACATACATTGCCTATATCTCTTTGTTAGGATATATCTTGTTGCTCATATTGCTTATCCTAGCTCATATATATTATTGTATTTCATACTTGCTAGGATAACTTATTAATTAATTTTAATTAGTATTTAATCAGATTAGATTAGCATAATACCCTAATCACCCCCCCTCTAGGGTCTAACAATTGGTATCAGAGCTTGGTGCTCTTTGATTTAAGGTCTAATCGCCTTGAGTTAAAGATCCAAGTTATTTTATTGTGCTAATCTTGTTTTGATTGCATTTGCATCTTGCTTGCATATTTTTATAATTTATGGATATGAATGATGCATCTTGTTTAGGCTATGATTCTAGTGTTGCTCCTAGATTAGATAATTTCCCCTATGCCCAATGGTGTGTTAGATTTAAGCTATTTATTAGATCTAAACATTTTGATTTATGGGAAATTATAGATGATGCTTATATTGTGCCCATTTTGGAGAAATCCAAGTGGAATAAGACTGATCATTGTATGTTTACAATGAACAATATTTTGTTAGAGTATTTGCTAAATGCTTTTAATTCATCTATGTCTAACAAGTTTGTTCATTGTGATAGTGCTTACAAACTTTGGAAATTTATAGAAGCACATCAAGGAGACTTGGAGGTGATCCGACAAGCTTTGGAGGATCCCGCTTCAAGTTCTAAAGGAGCATCATGCACACGTGCACTAGGCGATAGCCCTAGTGAGGTTTGCGAGTTCGAATCTATTAATGTTTTACCTAATGATGAACTTGCTTGTGCTAGTGAAAAATTATTGCATGCCTTTAACAAATTGCAAAATGATTTTATTGATCTCAAAAGCAAGCATGTAGACCTTATATCCGATCATGAGAAGCTAGCTTCCAATTTTGATATCATTACTAAAGAAAATGTAGCTCTTAAAGAAAATAATGATATGTTAAAATTGGAAAATGAGAAATTATCATCATCCATTTCTAGCTTATCTCATGCTAAGATTGATGCCATGTTAGAAGTAGAGAACATGAAAAATAACACTGCTTCTTTTATAAATAACTATTTATGTTCTACTTCTAAAAATGCATATGTGCCTAAAAATGAAGATTTGAATCTTATGAATAAAAGTATTTCATCTTTAGATTCAACTTTGAAAACATACATTAATAATCATAAGAGGCTTATGAATATGTGTGCCAAGTCTAAGCCATCATCTACTCATTATGTACACATGTATAGCAAAACTTATAAGTGTTCTATTTGCGGCCGTCAAGGTCATCTAGCTAAGTTTTGTTATGATGCACACAAACATAAGAATTCTAATGCTCATTGTGCATCTCATGTAGCTTCTTCATCTTGTACACTTACACATTCACATGCTCATTCTCACAAAGTTCATCATAAGCATGCTAGTGTGTTCAAGTGTGATCTTTGTGGTTGTTTTGGTCATTTGGCCGATTATTGTTTTGACTTGAAAAAGAAATCTTATTTGCCAAATGTTTCTAGTAGACCACACATTTTTAAATGTGATGTTTGTGGTAGATATGGCCACTTAGGAAAGTTTTGTTTTGATAATGTTTCTCATTTGTAAAATAATTTTAAAAGACCATTCATGTTTGCAAATGTTTCAAATGTTTCTCGTGCACCTTTTAATGGTCAACATAAGCAAATGCTTCTTTTCCATTGCACAAATTGCAATCGGAAGGGTCATTTGAGTGATTATTGCTATGACCGATACTGTGCACCACATATGTCCAAGAGAGTTCATAACCCTAAGACTTTGAGCTTAAATGATAGGGGTCATGTCCCTAAATCTTTTGGTACCAAGAGTTCTTGGGTATCAAAACAAAATTGATTTTTAAACCAAGAATTTTAATGTCTTATTTTTTCTTTTCTTGGTTTTGAAAATTATGCTTTGAAACTTTTTATGAAAATAAATTTTCTTTGATCAACTTTTCGTTTTCATGATTATTAGTTTTGATTTTGTTGAGAGGTTTGTGTTTATATAACCCTCCGGAGTTATTGGGTGTTTTTTCCCAAACATTGGTTACCGGGTGCTAAAAATATTTACATGGGTTGATACTAGCTCAAGAGCTAGATATGGTTGCCTCTCTTGATTTTTTGAAAATCAATGATGGTTTGGTTTTATGTGATTGTAGTTGATTTATGATTGATTTGTTTTCATTCGAAAACTCTTTTTGCATGATTCTCATGTTTCTCTTCTTTTGATTTCATAAATCTACCTTTACAAATGTTTTTATGTTCTTAGATATGAGACACTATTTTTCAATGATACATTTATATGTGTTCTCATTCTCTTGTAGTATGCGAGTAATATTTAGCATATTCATCTATGCTTGCTCACATATTTGCCATGATCTTTTATTGTCTATATTCTATATGGCATTTTGATAGGGGGAGCAATCCCTATACTTGTTTTATACTCACCCATGCTTATTTGTAAGGGGAGCTTTCGCTCTCTTAATTCTTTTGTCCCCTTTTTGATGCTGTCAAAGGGGGAGAAATATTGTGAGTATACATTTCCTTGTTTATATGCATGTGAATTTTAATATTATATATTCATTCCCTTTCATGCATATATCCTTTTTGTAAATTGTTTGTCATCATCAAAAAGGGGGAGATTGTTGGCCTTCTTGTTTTGATGATGTTTAACAAACAATTTACTTCTAATGTTGTTTGCCTAGTATTTGTTTCTTATATATTGTAGACAAACAACGAGTTGGAGGTTGGATGGAATAGAGCTTCAATGATCATATCAAATGGAGGTTGGCGGAATTGTGGAGTGAAGCAACGTCAATTCAAGTTAAATATCCAATTACAAGCTTCTTCCGCAAAGTTTACCAAGTCATGCTCATTGAAGACCTTCATCAAGCTTGGGTATATTTAGTATAGGTTTATATTATGTGTGTTTAATACTCTAAGCTCAATATCATATACACACAATATTGGATTTTCTCACAAAACGAGCTATTTTGAGAAAACTTTGTGATATTGTTTTATTGACCATGTTTACTTTATATTCATGTGTTATAATGTTTATGAAGACATTTCATAAAGTTTCAATATGCGTTTAAACTCTTTTTGTCAAAAACATGTTCTTAACAAATTCATATTCATACATGTTTTTATAAAATAATGAGTTTTCACAATTAAGAAATGAAAATTGAGAAATTCTTTTTCTAACATATTTGTCTTCATGTTTATAAACATTTCGCAAAGTTTCATCAAGTTTGGAATTGATTTGTTATGTTTAATGGAATTTACAAAATCATGTTTTTCGTTCGTGCATGTTCGTGCATGTTTTACAAAACAGATGAGTTTTCATAAATGGGAACTGATATTCAAGAAATTCTTTCTTTGAAATGTTTATCTACATGTTTAGAAACTTTCCTCAAAACTTTACTATTTTTGGAGTTGATTTACTGTGCCCAATTGATTTTACAAAATCGTGTACGTCAGCAGTTTTTCAGAAACTGTAAATCTGTGTTCAAATATTTATTTCTCTCAACTGGGAAATTCTTTTTCAGAACTTCTTTCTCTAACATGTCATTCTATATGTCTAGAACCTTCCCACAAAATTTTATAATTTTTGGATCTGTTTTACTATTTTAACCGATTTTATAAAACTGGATATATCTGCTACAGTACCGGCGATCGACCACGCTACAGTGCGGTCGACCGACGAACTCTCTGTTCTGTTTTTAGTTCATTGCGGTCGACCGCTCCGGTCGATCGCCGATCTGTCAGTGCTGTTCCAAAGGCTATTTTTAGAGCCGTTGTAGAGTGGTTTTTTGGTCTTTTTTTTGGTTTTCTCTTACCTTTGGGGTTTCATATAAATACCCCCCTTACCTCAAATTTTAGAAGCAAGCAAGAAATGTTTTAAAGAGTTTTAATCAAGGGTTTAAGTTGGTTTAAGTGTGTTTATAAGCTTTTAAGCATTTGAGTGTTTTCGGTTTGGTGAATCAGTTTTACAAGAGCTTGAGGAGATTATCAATTGTATTTTGGGCATTCAATCCATCTCCATCTCTTGTTATCAAATTGAGAAGTTTTCTAAACTCAAACTCTAGCTTTACATTTATATACTTGTTTGATTATCATTGTTCTTAAGCTAGATTTTATATTTGAGTTTAGTTGATTTGATTTTATTTACTCATTGTTACATACACCCACTTTGAGCTTATTGTATTTGCATATATAGTATATTAGGGTTGTGAGAGATTGTAACATTGAGTTGTTCTTAATTGAGTTCTCATCTATTATAGAGAACAAATTTATATTTGTTACATTGTGAGTGTTATAAGGTTTTCGGTGAGCTAGAAAACCGAGTGTGTTGTGAAGTTTTCGGTGAACTAGAAAACCGAGTGTGAGGAGTGACGTTGATCGGTGAGCATTGAAAACCGACACTGTGAGGTGTAAACGTTATTCGGGTGAGCGTAGAAAACCCGGTTGTGATAGTGGATTTTTCCCCGGGAGTGGGGAGCGGAGACGTAGGACGGAAGGTCCGAACTCTGTGATCATATCGTGTGTTTGAGTTTGCTTTGGCGCACTTAAGATTATGTTTATATTTCTTGTCGCCATTGTCCATAGCTCTTTATTTATATCATCCACTATCTAGTTCATGTTGTTTACCCTTGTGTTGTTTATATATCCTTGCACATACATTGCCTATATCTCTTTGTTAGGATATATCTTGTTGCTCATATTGCTTATCCTAGCTCATATATATTATTGTATTTCATACTTTCTAGGATAACATATTAATTAATTTTAATTGGTATTTAATCAGATTAGATTAGCATAAGACCCTAATCACCCCCCCCCCCCCCTCTAGGGTCTAACAAACAATCTCAAAATTAAACATAAAAAAAGAAGCACAACAAACATGATATACACACACGCACATACATACATATATACATACTTATGAGATCTCAGCCTATATTATTTGATAGACTTAAAATAATAAAAAATAAAACTAAAGATTAATGATAACTATAGTATAATTTTATGTGATAAAAGAAATCACATAAGCATACAAAAAATACTAAAAATTTTGTATGAAAATCACTTCTAAAAATTCCTAATTTTACTCAAAAATTAAGTTATGATATAAAATGTTCAAAAAATATTATCATTTCCTCTTTTTGTTTCATATTTTAATTGAACAAAGATCAATCTTTCTCCACCTTTATCTTTTTCCTGGGTAATTCTAGAGTAGCGTCTTCATCATCTACGTCGATTGCGATATCAGGTTGGAGGGATTTCTTATGATATTATATTTCCTTCATCTCATTCATCTTTTATCTTCTCCTCTAACTTCATCAAGAATTTGAATGTCTTTCTGATGTTCAACACAAAATTCTAGAAATGTGAACTATGATTATTTTCCTGTTTCAATGAGAACAAAGGTAGATATAAAAAAAATTCTGATTTTCTAATTTAGTACTTGAATAGAGTTAGGAATTATCACTTCTTTCTCCGTAATGAATTATTCTGCTGTGCATCTAATAAAAATTTCTACATCAATTAAATAATATAACTTTTGCATTGTTCGTGCTATTTTCCATAAGAATCTTAACTATATATTTGTAGTTTTCATTGTTGATTTCTAGATATATGGTAATATTGTAACTTGATATGTTCATGTTATAAAAAAATTATATTATTTAACTTTGGTACTGAATCATCAACGATTCTGTGGTAGTTATCATTTAGACACCTTTTATTAATTAACATCTTTATCTACCTTCTTATTGCAGCCTTTATAAATATAGAACCATGGCTGGAGTCTATTTAAAATGGCAGTTATCTTTGCCTTAAATGTGCAATAGTATATCTGTATATTGGAAAATTTTAGTTAGGTTTAATTGTGTTAATAAGATTAGGTTTATAATATTACACCTGTATCGAATTCTGTATAATACCATTAATTTGAATTTGTTTTACATTTATAAAGAGTGTTGATGGAGATCCTTTTGTTTTTGGAGCTTCTTCTAAATGAAACTTGAATATTATATTAAATTATAATACTATTTTCATTTGTGGGTTATATGAAGGTATGCTTGTTCTACTTACCATTCCATTAATTCTTTAGCAAGTTGTATTTTTCGATTAATATATATTATTGATATAATTTACGATGGTATGCTTGTCTTCTCTACAAAATTGAGATAATCATAAGTTGAATTTTATGTTTAGTTGTATTTAATAAGAATTTTAGTAATAAAATATGTGTCTTTGTATATAAAGATTTTAAAATCTAATAATGCTATTATGGGCGAACAAATGAGTATCAGAAAATAAAAAATAGATCTTTATTCCTTCTATTTTATTTTTTTTAGTCGAGATCGATACGTTTCCACCTTTATCTTTTTTCTTGATAATTCTAGAGTAATGTCATCATCATCTACATATATTGTGAAATTAGACTGGAGCTAGATTTCTTGTGTTGTTATCTTAGGCTCATTCATCTTTTGTCTTCTTGTATAATTTCACAAAAAAGTTGAATGTATTTTTGATGTTCAACACAAACATCTAGAAATACGGACTTTGATTATTTTTCTATTTCAATGAGAATAAATGTTAATTTTATATATGTGAAATTTTTGTCTCTAATTTATTATTTAAATAAAGTTAGAAGTTACCTCTTTTTCTCTATAATAAATTCTTCTGATGTGCATCTAATAAGAGCTTTTGATGCATCAAATAATGTCATATTTGCTCTATCCGTGTCATTTTCCATGAGGATCTGAACTAAATAGCTATTTTTCATTGTCAATTTGCTTTAAATTATAATGTTAATATTTAATTTTGATATGTTTATTTCATGAAGAAGGGGTATTATTTAACTTTGGCACTATGTCGTCATCGGTAATTTTATGACATTTATTATTTGGACACTCTTATTAATATCTTTCGTGTAAGCATAGAATCATGGCTCAACTCTATTATAAATGGTAGTTATTTTTGCATTATAGGTGCAATGTTTAGTCTGTATATTGGTAAATACTTTTTAGGCTTAATTATATAAACGTTAGAGTAAGTCTTGTAAGATCAATATTTTGTCTTTTTATGCGATCAAGCCAGAAGTATACGGGACAGATGTGAGTCCTTTCGCTTCTTGAACAGCTTGGCAAGCATGAGACGACTATTTAGGATGAAATAAAACAAAATAGTAATATATTATTGCTCTTGATTTTTTTTCCCTTCGAACCTCAAGGAGCACTACACACGACTATACCTGATCTCAATGTTACAATCAATCAATATTGTAAAAGTTCGTAAGCCCAATTTAAGTAAAGGGTCCTTCACTCTCTAGTTTAGTCGGTGAGGGAGTGACTCCAGCAACTGAATTTGGGTGTTTTGAGTTGTGGATGGGATAGATGATGATTTTCGAAACAGCGGGTATGTGGGTGGGTAAATGGTTTTTGTTTATGTAGTATCCTAATTGGAAGCACAAGAAAAAACCTTAGGTTTTTCTATTAGGGCTCAGATACAATTCAGGCCTATTTCTTATCTATAAATAAGGGTTCATTTCACAAAATCCCTTAAACTTTGGGGGTTGTTGCACATAACACCATTAAACTATGTTTATCCCACATAAACCCATTCAACTATAAGGTGTCTCGCAAAACCCTATTGAAATTTATCTTATCTCATATAACCCACCTTCGTGCAATTTGTAAATAACTAAAATATTTTTGAATGAAAAAATCTTAAGCTTCATCACTTGTCGTTTACACATAACATACTCCCTCTACCAAAATTTTAAAGTTTTGCTCTCAAGAAAATTTTAGTGTAGGCGTCTAAAAATGCATATGGGTGTCCGCACACAGCTTGAGACAGAGAGAAGACGATGAACGTCGTTATCCGAGTCTAAGAGGATCATCTGACGCCGACAAGCGCCTGAAGCAAAACGGCGAACCGAGTGGCCTGCACACTTATCAATCAGCTCACGCGCATCGGTCAACACGCACACGTCAATCAGCTCGCACGCATCAATCAACGCACGCCCAACAATCAACTCACGCGCGTCGGTCAAATCGCGTGTGTTGGTCAACTCGCGCGGAGCATACAAGTCAACAAGACAATCAATTACGCAAAACGATGGAAAATACAAGTCCCGAAAGAGCCGAAAAAAGAAATCAGTGAAGCCAAACTCCCAGCGCGCCACGCGGGATGGACCAAACCGACCCACGCCCGCGTGGGTCGGATTCAAACCGACCCGCGCAAGCGCTGGTCGGATCCAATCCGACCCACGCAAGCGTGGGTCAGATTTGTCCCGTGCGCGCTATTTCGACCCCGGTTCGGTTTTTGATGGTTTTTCTCAGGATTTGGTCATTCCTAAGCATCCAAACTGATCTGATATTATTCCCTAACATGGTTAATCAGTTATTAACTGAAGATAAGGACGAATCATTCATTCTCATCCAAAAACCCCCTAACCGAAGCCTATAAATACGAGCTCGGGGGCTCATTTCAAAGGGCGGATTAATTATCAAGATGAGGAGGTGCTGTCGAGTTGGAGAGCAAAGAAGCACGAATTTCAGCAAGGGTTAGCGAGATTCCGGCTAATCCTGACATAAAGAAGAAGCAATTCGAAGGATCTGAAGCCCGTTCCCGTCCGTTCTTCGAGATTAGGCTTGGTCTTAATCTCGAGAAGAGCTACTAATTTTGTTTGGTCGATTTTAACGCTTTAAGCAAATACCTCCTTAGTGAGGTAGGAGCTCTGCCTAATTTTTCTGCAATCGAATCTGATCGACGATCGTCCAGGGATAAACCCCGGCACCGACGAAGACACCCACGCAAGCAGAAGACCGATAAACGATCTATGCGTTTGTTTTACGAGAATTGTATTTTTCATTTTCATTGTGTAAAAGTCTTATAAAAAGACTATCTCTTTTGTTTTCATTGTAACGACTGAAGTTGTTATGAATACCATAATGAATATATCAATTTTCGACGCAAACAAACTGGCGACCACAGTGGGAGCCAACGGTCTCGCTGCCGAGGCCGTCGTGTCACAACCGATGATTAAGATCCCGGTTAAAGAAGTGGTCGAATACGAGTTCGACCAACAGAAGTACGAAGAATACCTCTTGTCCTCCTCTTCCAGATCATCCACTTCTCGCAAGCGTAGAAAGATCAACGCCCCCGTTGCTGCGGTAGCTGAACCTCGCAACGGCCTTCCGGCCTCCAACGAGTCCGGATCTGCAGATCTGAGCTCCTCCTCAATCAAGGAGTTGAGTACATAAGGCGCGCCTACTTTATCGAGGAGAGATCGCCAAAGGCAGCGCTAACGCCTTGCGGCCAACTCGCTATGGTTTTGGAGTCAATTGACGGGATCCGTTACGAGGTGGATCTAAAAATTAGGCAACGCCAAGCGCCCTAATAGCGGACAAATGCCCTCTCCTCCAAATCATCAACAAGTGAATGAGTACAAGTCAAAAGGACCCGTTCAACTCTCGAGGAGCGGATCAAAAAGCGTCGCGCACTACTTGCGCACGCGCGAATTCTTACGCAAGAGGCCAAGAAGTTACAGAGGGAAGAAATGGAAAAGAAACCACAAAAACTACACCAAGTATGGAGGCCAAAGTCTAAGACGGTGGCCAAAAAAATTGAAAAACACGGGTCACTCGAATCCGACCTGCCAATTCGCAGGTCACTCGAATCCGACCTGCAAATTCGCAGGTCACCCAAATCCGACCCACCAATTTGTAGGTCACCCAGATCCGACCCACCAATTCGCAGGTCACCCAGATCCGACCCACCAATTCGCAGGTCACCCAGATCTGACCCTCCTGCTCGCGGGTCACCCAAATCTAACCCTCTAAGCCGTGGGTCACCCAAATCTGACCCGCGTCAGAGTCAAGGCAGAAGATGTTCTGCGCCTGTTTCGTTGATCCCTTCGAGTTTCGCATCTCCGGTGGAGCCCCGCAACAGCATAGACTTATCCTATTTCAAGATGAGGATGGCGGATCGCATGGGTCCTTTGCACGAGGATCGAGACAAAGTTCTGATCGAAGAACGCTTGGGTCCGGTGACTGAACCCCGAGCGACTCGTCGAGCTGGGGGTCGCACACACCCTCGCAACAATTTTAAGCCTTCTCATAAAGGGAAAACTCCAGTTTCCACCCGCCTGGGGGTGTGTATTCAAAACCAGGAGCCCGTTGAGATCCCACGCTCCAAAAAGCTTAGTTCCAAACACGTGACACTTGAGAACGCTAATAAAAGCGGCAAACCCCCCTGAAAGAAACGTATTCATCTGACGATGACAGCGTTATACCAGGAGAGTCGTGCCAACACACGATAGGTTGCTCCGGTCATCTGACCGACGAGTTGTACTATCGGGCTGGGGGTACAAATAAGTCTCGGAAGAGAAATACCCAGGAAATAAAATCTCACTGCCCATGCGCCGAACTTATTAGGGGAGTATTATCAACGTGTAGCTGCCCCAAGACCGCTCTACAGAGGGTCTCGGTATTCGAAAGGATCTCCAACAGAATGGCAAGTTGAAGCCAAAGCGTTTCCGTAAGAAACAATCAGTCGTTTAAGGTGACGAATTTTCAGAAGTCACAATAAACATGGCTGATAAGGGAAAGTCGATTCGATCTTCTAGTTCTGACCCCCTCGTATCGCATCGTCTGACTCTGCTACGCGCAGGGATCACTAGACACAGGGACTACCAGAGAATGCAGAGAGGATTATCCTCGGATGACAAAGCGTCAGATACCAACTCTGCAGTCGCTTCTGACAATACGGTCTCCAGCCCAGGTCAATCCTACGAAGCATTCATGATCAATACCGAGCAAGTGGCCAAAATGGTTGAGGATGCTTTAGCCAAGCAGAAAGAAGCATTTAAAGTTGAAAGCAGGAGATGAGACAAGAGCATGACCAACAGATCCGAGTCTTGTCAAATCAGATAGGTGAATCCAGTCGTCGTAACAATGTTAGCTAAGCAGCTAGCGATTCAGATATGAATGAACACATTGTTTGTTGGAAATTTGATGTAAAAAGACAATGAAAGAACATTTGACTTGTATTCTCTCAAAATCGATTATAATTTGGATTCCGATTACAAAAGAGAGGAGAATGAATTTGGTTCTCCCCTTTGTTTAAAACTAGGTTCTTCTTGGTAGCGATGGAGTGCCTCCTTCGAATGCTCGCGTCGAAATTGCTCTCCGTTGACGATCCGACCGTACTATCTCACTGGAACAATTGACTTGTTTGATGAATTCGGTTTAGAACTCTTAACGAGTGTAAGAAACTCAGAACGAGTTTGGAGACTCTGAAAAGAGTTGTTGAAAACCGAATAACTGATTGATGTAATTAACTTGTATTGCAAGTTAATCACGAACTCTTAGTGAGTTTTCAGAACTCAGAGCGAGTTGAAAACTCTGTAACAGAGTTGTTAAAACCGAAGATTCGGTTAATAGCCAAGTTGATTTGCTGTTGATGAAGAGATCCCCTTGGATTTGATGTACTAACTACTAAGTAGTTTATTGATCTACCGAGAAATCTCCTCCTCCGTGCGGTTAAACTGCTAAGATTTGCTAACTTTAGGTGGTTTTGATACCAGCACACGTCAACCCTATGCGTTTTTCCTGCTCAGAACCGATTTTTTTCTTCTTGGTTGAGTAAGGTGGTTATTTATAGGGGGATTAGGGGTGTAACCAACCCCTAAATCCGCTCCTAAGTGGGCGAAAATCCCTCAGAACGTGGGATAACGGTTTTAAGTCCGTTCGGCTTGTATTTGAACAAGTCAAACGCCTGATTTGGCATTCTGGGCCTTAACTCTGCGTCTAAAGCCTGAGACGCAGAGTTAAACCTTTGTCAAAGGTTGGAAACGCACAGGCCATATGCATTTTGAAGTTGGAAACGCACAGGTCACTTGTGGGTTAAAATCCAACTCTGCGTCAGGAGTTTAGGACGCTCGTTATGTATGTGTTTTGGTGTTTTAACTCTGCGTTACAGAGTTAGGTGCCTGGTGGAGAACACACAGGTGGATTTTCTGTGCGTTTTGAATTTGAGAAACGCAGAGGTGAACTCTGCGTTTAAGAGGGGTTATTGACTTGTAACCGCGTTCATTATGACGTTGCAAAGGCTACTGCTTATTGATCTTTGCTTGTCATAAGATGTGAAAGTCGTCAGATTGTAACTCTCACTGTTGATTGTGAAGGTCACTAAATAGAATTTTCATCAGCTGTCGGAAGCGTCGTTGAATCATAACTCTTCTCGATCCATGTGAAAAATCCTCTCTTTGCAACCCTCGTTTGTCGGCACAGAAGCTATTTGATCGTAGCTTCCATTGTTGTGACCTGATGGGAATCAGTGAATATTTACCCACAGCTCTCTACCAAGCAACTCATCAACTAAGTCCAACCTTTTATTTCTGGAATCATTATACTGCTCATCAGCATCTCTAATAGTTGCTAATATAATTTTGGTCATGTTATTGTCGCAACCATCAAGATCAATCATCTCAAATATGAGGTCGTGTTTGTAAAGATTATAATGTTGCGGATGTAATGATTTAGAAATCTCTTCTGTTTTGATTGTAAGGATGAATTCTGCTTCTTGATTGGAAGGAACCATTGCCTCGTGGGGATCAGCTATCTATTGTGATTTTTTAGACAGCCTACAGAACTCCCTCCAAAGTTTTCGAAAGTTCGCGGTTGACTGGGATGAATTTTCAGAATACTTTCGATCCCAAAATCTACTTGGTTAGTCATTCACTCCGTCTGATTTGAAGACGATGCGAACTTGGCTATTAGAATGTTGGACTTCTGTTTCTTCGAACCAAACAAAACAGCTTTTGAGCCTTGATGATAATGAAGAATGAGATGTGCTCCAAATCGAATCTGATAGTTTTAACATTGTTGATTGTAATCTGTCTGCACCCATCTGATAGACTCCACAGTGGAGTCGTCTGTTTCTTCTTGACTTGGATCACCTTAATAGCTGGCATCAATCTCTTCCGATTTATTTGAACCTATGCCATAGCTTTGAACATCGAGGAATTCGTTTGGTTGAGTTAGAATGCACAGGTGGATTTTCTGTGCCGCAGAGTTGAATTCTACGTTCAGAGGCTCAATCAACACAGACGCAGAAGTGGATTTTCTGTGTTGAGGCATTAAAAACGCAGAGTTGAACCCTGCGTTCAGAAGTTCAAGCAATGCTGACGCAAAGGCCGCGTCTGGCGGGATTCTAGGCCTAGAATCTCGCCCCGATTTGACAGCTCACAGCTGTCTATAAATAGACCGCTGAGGGTCAAATCAAAAGTCATTCGACTTTTTACCTCCTCTTTTTTCGAAAGATTTTTAACGAAGGCTCTTTGTTTTTAAACTCCGGTGACCCTGTTCATCTTCTCCGATTCTCCTCCTCAATGGGTTCAAAGAAGAGGACTGTTTCTCGTCCAAGGTCGATCGCTGCCGCAGCGCAGCCGCCACAGGCTTCCCTCGTCGGTGGTACGTGTCGAACCCCATGGCCACCAAACTTGCTTCGGCGAGTTCTCTGAAAACCCTAGATGGGTTCTTGTGAACGAGGAAGATGACTCATTTTGATACTGTAACGCAGAGTTGGGACTTTGCGTTTTGAATTTGAAACGTTAGGGCTTGACCTCTGCGTTAACAAATTTTTAACGTCAGATCTGAACTGTGCGTTTGGAAATTTACGCAGGGTTCGACCCCTGCGTTGATAAACTTTAACGCCAGATCTCTATTGTGCGTTTGGAAGCTTGACACAGAGCTCTACCTCTGCGTTAATAAACTTTTGAATGCCAGTTTTGAACTGTGCGTTTGAAGGCTTGACGCAGGGTTCGACCTCTGCGTTAATAAACTTTTGAACGCCAGTTTTAAACTGTGTGTTTAAAGGCTTACTCTCTTTTTAGAGATTTGATCAAAGTTTCCTTCGTTTGCCTTCTCTGTTGATTGATTAAGTACTAATTAAGTACTTTTCTCTTTTGCAGTGCCTTACACCCGTGAACCTCTTAATCTTCGTCATCACTTTGGGCGTGAGGGCGGCGTGGATTTGAATATGCAGTTCAATCTACGTGAAGAACTCCCAGTATTTTAGGATTCCGACAAGGATCGTGTCACCCTAATTTCGAATCCAAGTCCAGCTGTACTTAGGGTCCTAGTTACGGATGCTAAGTTTGAAACCGAATCTCGCAAGAAGCTCACCAAGCCAGCTTTTTTATTTGGGGATCGTGTCAGCATCAAGAAAGAGATTGTGCATGGTGGCCATTACAAATGGCTAAGGCAAATCGGAGATCGTCGCTTCTTCCTCCCTGATATGCACAGGATGTTTCCCATCTCCTATTACCAATGTGCTTCAGTTCCTCGCCACATGAATTGGGACTTGGTGAGAGAGCAAGATGGGGTCGCGGTCGGAGTTGTGACTTACAAAGGCGTACATACCGTCGGTTATAATCGACAAGTGTCAGCCTTGGAACCCTGCTTATTCTCACGGGGATATCCCTTAGGAGAAACGGCTAGTGCGGCCAACACCTTCATACGAAGATTTATGACTGCAAAAGGAGAATTCCCCTCTTTAGTATTTAGAACTCCTGGATGGGTACATTCTACTAAGACAGGATGGTGGGCACGAATGACGGAATTCGTGTTGGCAGAATTAGAGGGGCCATTAGCTCAATCTGGACTTGGTTGCCCTATCAAGGCTACCAAATGTGGTATTGCTTTTAGCCACTATAATTTCTTCGCCATTCTGGAGGGGTACAATCCGGAGACTTGCACATTTTTTACGCCGGCAGGAGAATTAGGGTTTGCCTTACATGAAATGTTTGACGTCTCGGGTCTCCCTTTTGGAGATTTACCCTATGAAGAGTTCATCCCTGGATCTAGTGAGCTGAGGATTTTGAAGGAGACGAACCCCCGATGTATATGACACTCTATGGGAGGTGATGTGTCATTTTCAAATCTATAGACAACTGACAGGATCGCGTGGTCGTGGTATAAAACAGCTATCTTGGGCTGAATACCTTTTTGAGAATTTGTCTCATAAGACAGCTAACGTGTCTCGTCCGGAGGCGAGCACCCCTGAGACCATCCAGGCCTTAATTAATGAGGCCACCGTTCACTACGTCAGCGAGGGAATAGAAGATGACTTCCCAGCACAAACTGAATTTGAGAGCTTCCATCATCAGGCAGCCACGCCCATATCTGACATGGCTTTATTGGCGGGTTTTCTTATGTTGTGGTTGAAGCGGTGTGTGGTTCCCACCGGACCGATAGATGCTGTGACGATAGAAGTAGCCTATCCGGCTGTTCTCTTAGCTCACGGGAGACCTGTGAATCTTCTTTCGGCCATGACGTGTTGTTTGCAGCATGGTTTGAGGGAGTTATGTCTCGAGTTCATTCAAGTGAAGGAGATAGACTCGGAAGGAAAGAAAAGTTTGGTGACTCCCAATCCTCAGGTATCCTTGCCATATACTTACTTGATGGCCTGATACTGTTCGCGTGGAAAATTGTGTTCTTCTTCATAGATGATTTCATTACAACTTTGATAACAACTTTATGCGTCTACAAAGATCCGGTCTTTTTATAAGAGCCGGTTACAATGAAAATCAAAATAAAGAAATAAAAATTACAATTCTCTCTGAACAAATCACGAGTTTCCTGTTTTATGGTCCCTCGCTTGCGTGGGTTGTTTGCCTGTGCCGGGGTTGATTACCGTGGACCACCGCGCAATCTCGATCCGAACAGATCTACGTGGTATAACGGGTATTATCCCACCAAGGAGATAATAGTCGGGAGGGATCATTTCACCAAGGAAACGCTCGCTCAAATCTCGGGATCTAAGAACCAAGCTTAGATCCGGAGTAGAATGACGTAGATCTGAGTATCCAAGTCTTCAAGCCTTCACAATTCCGAGTTGAGGTCGCAATCCGACAGAGTTTCGGCTCTTCAGAAGTTTCAGAAAAAGTCCTCTCAAATGAACAACCACCCCCCTATTTATAGCCTCTCTTCACTGTGCATTCGTGCACAAGAGAGAGAGGGGGGGAGTCGGGCCACCTCAGGGTGGCTCGGCTCATGCCGAGCCACCCTGGGGTGGCTCGGCTTGGGCCGAGCCACCCCGGGTTGGCTCGGTTTAGGCCGAGTCCCCGGGTGTGTTCCGTTTTGTCGTTTTTCGGTGTTTTCCGTCTTTCGGTTCTTCGTTTGATTTGTCCGGACTTTGATTTGATAGCCCAGGTCTTTATTTGGCAGTATTCCCGCCTCGGTGTTTGAGTTCAAGTCCGTTTTGTTGTTGGACGACTCGTTAACTTTCCGAACCGTTGGTTTGGTTCCACACGCGAACGTATTCCGTTGCTTGCATGCATCATCGCCTCGTCGCTCGAACGTCCGTTGATTTGTCGAATCATCGTGCCGAGCCATGTTAAGGGACCTATAGGCAATTTTATACGCCTACAGATACCCCCTCCAAAGTGTTCCAGCCTCGTTCTTTTATAGAAGAGTCTGGAATACTTTGGATATGATTGCCCCTACCCTTTGTTGGTGTAACGGGACCTGGAACGACTTTTGTTCTGTATTCCTTCACTCCTTCAGGCTATTCGGTGCTTCGTCGAATGCTTGTAAGGATTCCAGTGCTGCATTTATTGTCTGACCGTCGTCGGAATTTGAACTTGAAGTCAATTCCTGATTTTCCAATCTTTAGCTCATTCGACATACAACTAACCCTCGATTGTTGGCGTTGAGTCTTCATTTGCGACGCATTGTCCAGCGTCGTGTTATTGAGTTATCCTTAAGAATATTTTTAGAAAAAAATATTCTCCAGGAACTTCTCAATAAAAATAGGAAATAGTTTATACTCGTATACCTTATTGGAGTATTTCCGTGCTCAAAATAAGCTGAACCGACTTGAAAATGAGTCAAAAAAGGCAGTAATTTGGCTCAAAAATTTCTTCCGTTCCTTCCGAATGTGTGGGAGAGACAGGAATAAACCAAGGATGGGACCCTCAGTTGATTTGAAGTCGTTTTGACGCTTGATTCGGCCTCTTTTGAACTAATTTGGACTGGTCTGGTTCGGTTCAACTTGGTCCGGTCCGGTTCAACTTGGCCCAACCTATAAAAGGGTCCCTTTTTCCTTCTTTTTCTTCTTTTCTTTCTCTTTTTCTAGGGCCGGCCCCCCTATCTCCTCTTTTTTGATTTTTTTTTCTTCCCTCGAGCACTCTTTCGTCTTCAAATCTTGATATTTGTCCTAGATCTAGGGTTCCTTTGGATCTTAGACTGAAAAATCCCTCAAAAAGCCATTCTTTAAAATCCCTCTCAGGCCCCTCGAGCGCGTGGTGAAAGTTTCCTAAAAGACCTCATCTTTATTGGATCTTGAGCCTTTCTTCAGGTAAATCCTCCACAATTTTGATCTTTTTCATGCTCAATTTAATTTATGTACTTGTGGGATCGTGTGTGGGGGTTAAAACTATGATATGACGCCTCGAGTTAATCTTTCAGGAGGGTAGATCTGATAAAAAAGTGAACTTTTTTCTAGATCTGACCTCTTTTAATTTATTTTGCAGCTTGTCATGTCGCGTCCTTCGAGAGGTCGTTCCCCTGCTATGTTGGCTGATGGCGCGCCTCCCTCCTATGCTGGTGAGCTATTTTTGACAGTATTTGGAAATTTACAAATTAGTCCCTATTTTCTTGTAAATTTACAAACTGGTCCTTTTTTTACCCCACGTTGTTCTCCTTGGCGAGGCAATCGGGAAGAGCCT
>BQKN01063041.1:156332-176144 GCA_022839385.1 Asparagus kiusianus
CCACGTTGTTCTCCTTGGCGAGGCAATCGGGAAGAGCCTTGATTCTCGTTGGTGAGGATCGACGCTTCAAAGATATGTTTTACTTGGTCAAAACCATATCTCAAAATTAAAGGGGGCGATTTGACGCTACATTGCGTTTTATAAGGCAGTGATATGTTGTCGACATACCCTGTGTTGTAATTGCACCATGTGGCCAAATCGTCTCACCCTTTATAAGGCAATGACTCTACCTTAACTATTTGTAAGATGAGTTCAATTTCCTTTTATAATCGAGACTAACCAGTGTTTAACTGTCTATTTTGTAGTGGGGTACCCTTCTGAATCATTCTCGTCCCACGCAGTCTGTGGGCGTCGCGGCGAGTATTACTCGACCTCCGACGATCCTTCTCCTATTCCAGCTACTCCTCAGTTTGCTTCGGACACGTCGACTGAGGTTGCCCAGGTAGTGAGGGAAGGTGGTCATCGAGCTATTCGTCAGCTGATCACAGACGCGCCTTTTGTGAAGGACGCCAGCTCTACTCAGCCTCTTCGGAAGAGCGATTTCCTATTTAGTAATTCTGTCGATGACCCAGAAGCCGTATTCGTTGACGCTGAGCAGTGGCTTCATAGGACCGCCAGTGGCTTCATATACTTGCCGGAGATTCCTCGGCATCGCTCATTGACTGAGCTCAGGCGTCAGGCTGTGACACGGGAGATGTCGTGGCGCTTGACGGAGGATCATGAGAGCATCCATTACGGCTACGTCACGCATCAGGCAGCTCCTGGCTCGAGCAGGAGTCATATCACTGGATTGCATCCTGGAGTGTTGGGACTAGATGCACCACCACGTAACGAGTTTCTCGCCACTGCTTCGACCTTGAGGAATCGCCTCGCTGCCCTAGGACGGGAGATGCCTGCTACTCGTCATAGGATTTACGGTTGGGTCCATTCTTTGGACAAGTCTTGGTGGAGTCGCATGACGACGTATGTTTTGAGCCGATGGAGTGAGGAGTTGCACGCTTGCGGTTTGTATACAGCCGTCCGTGCTACCATGTATGGCTTGCCTGTCAGTTTGAGGCATTTCTGTGCTTTGTTCGAGCTATATAATCCAGACTCGAACACTTTTCTGACCCGGCAGGGGGAGTTGGGCTTGGCTCTTCACGAGATGCACAGGATTTCTGGCTTGCCCATGGGACAGATGTTATACCAGGAGTACTTTCCCTCTAATCATGAATTGGACCAGTTGAAGGATCGCATGCCTGATCGCTATGAGACTCTATGGGATCTCGCTTGTCATTATCACATTGCTTTGGCACAGTCTGAGCCTTTAGCAAAAAGGACCAAGGCCTCCGTGAGTCTGAAGCAGTTTGCGAACTATTTGTTCAAGAACCTGGAGAACCGTTCTGGCGAGGATATTTGTGAGTTGGCCCCACTTACTCCTTCAGAGGTGAACAGTCTGTTGAAGAAGATTGACGCTCGTTCTTATACCACTAGCAGTCTTGAGGGTGGCTTCCCTGCGAAGACCAAGTTCAGATCTTTCTTATGGCATGCGACCACACCGATCCGACCGATGACTCTTCTTGCCGGCTTTCTTGCTATCTGGTTGAAGAAGTGAGTGGTTCCATACCAGTCTGGTGACGCCTTGCCCTTGGAGGTACTCTATCCAGCAGTTCAGCTTGCTTACAAGAAAGAACTCTCACTTCTTCCGGTGATGGTAGCTGACATTCACCGAGAACTTCGACAGCTTTCTAGTACCTTCACACGGAAGGAGACCGATTTGCCAGGTCAGATTCCCACTCTTAAGGTGGAGCTTCCGTACGCTTATCTGATGGCCTGGTTCGTCCTCCACCGCTCGGATATGATGTCGGTGCCGAACGCCACAGATCACTCCGTTCCCCTGCTACAGTTGCTTGAGAATGGCAGGTGGGAGGGCCGAGGATTTTCTGATGTCAGACAGCAGCTGCAGGTCCACAAGTGTTGGGCATTCTCCACTTGTTTTCCGCAGTTCTCCGGCCGGTACGGCGAATGCTTGATAGATGATGAGAGGCCGAGAGAGTATCGGACTCACTTAGACATTGGCTGCTTCAATTGGCTGGTGAACATCAGGCCTGGCTATCTAACTTTTCGGGTGAGGGATCAGTGCTTCATAGAGCCATATCTACCCTGCCGATTCGCTCGCCAGTTTGGCTATGATCAGCTCTACATCGGGAATCCTCGTCAGCAGTTTCGGACCCATAGTGGTTTGGTAGACGGTCTCCGTGCATGGTTGTGGACCGTGACTGGCTGTACTGGTGCTAAGTTTAGTCTCCCGAGTATTGATCGGCAGTTGAACCTCACTTTCTTGAGCTGCAAGTGGTTACTAGCAGCTAACAAGACTGTTCCCGTGAAGCCGATTGCAGAGATAGAGGTTGAGGAGGCTTCTCAGCTTGATTCCCTTAGGATTCGGGAGAATGCTCGAGCACAGAGGGCGCGGAATAAGACTCGCCGGATTGATGAAGAGGGCCAGAGGACATTCCATTCCACAGACGAGGCTTCAGGCGGGGATCCCGAAGATTATGATGACTTTTCCGAGCGAGGTTTGCAATTCATCTTTTACTTCTATCTTCCAGAAGTATTAAAACTGACTATGGTTTGATGTTTCAGGGACCACAGTTGATCAGGATGAAGAGTTTCGTCCTCCTCCCCAGGCTAGACCTTCAATCCCCATTGCTAGGCGGAAGAGATTAGCCCGTAAGCCGCGTGCAGCTTCCCGAGCTTCTGATATGGACCTGGCTGGCGATGATCCTACCAGTGACGGAGGTAATATCCATCCTGTGAACCATTCTCTTGGTTATTCGGAACATTGACTCATGCTCTTCTATCTCTATATAGGAGTGCGTGGAGAGAATGAGATGAGTCCCGATCCCATTCCCGTATCTCCCAATGAGTCTGACCCACTACCTCATGTAGAGAGGCCTACAGGGGTTGCTGACATTGGAGAGGAGATCAATGTAGGACCCGATTCCGTGAATCCAGGTATATCTAACACTGACACTGTATTTCTTTAGATAATACACGAATGAATTTGTGTATCCTCTAACTGTCCTCTACTTCTTGCTTCTTCAGATAATTTGCAGGAGACGAATCCTAGAAATGAAGAGGCTGATGCACCCGTGAGAGGTAACTCATTTCCATTAGTTGTAGTCTCTTCATTCTTCTTTGGCACTGATATTCTTTTATGTCAGATTTCTCCATCGATGACTTTGACGAGGGAAGCTTGTTTGCGGACACTCCTATGATGCGCTACATATATAGCTCTCCTCAGATCGATGATCAGTTACCTGGGGATATGTTTTCTGAGCCCGCCTTCGCTGAAAATCCTGAGGATGGTTCCTTTGAAGGTATGTGCTTTTTTCTGAGTTAATTATAGGACTAGCCAATCTTGACTAATGCAACTATAATGTAACGCCTCTGCGAATTCTGTTTTGAATCTGGCAGGAGCTTTTGTTGAGAAAGACCCTGTTGAGCCGGCTGTGAGACCAACTACACCAGTTGATGCACCTACAGCCGTTACACCTCCACTACCCCCAGCGGCTCAAGGGGAAGAAGGTATAAGTTAACTCATTGAAGAGTGTTATTCCTTTTTCTTATTAAGACTTTTGACGGACTTCTCCCTTTTTTGTGTAGGGCGTTCTTCTCGTGTTCATGTCTTAGTGAAGGAGTTGTTATCTGACGACGATCCTGACAAGGTCGTCATCTGCATAGAAGTTCGTTCCTTCTTCTCTTTTATGAATGCTATGATCGGCAAGCTCTTCCACGGCGGACTTTCCCTTCACCAGTTTAAACCTCTCCTTAATTCCAGAATCAACTTGATAAGGGAAGCAGGATATCCAGACTTGGCGAAGGCCATAGTTGACGATCTTGACTGCTTAGAGCATGAGCTCCAGATGTTTCGTGAGCTTCGAGATACCGGTGTCTCTTCATTTATCGCTGCTGAGCTGGAGACCCGTTTACAGTCACTGCGCGAGACTCAGGTTCTTGCTAGTCTTGAGGTTCAGGTGCGGCGAGATCGAGTAGCTCGAGTTGAGACCGGCCTTGCTACCAGATTATCTTCCCTTGCTGAGCTTGACTCTTCCATCATCTCTTGTGAGACCCAGATAGACCAGCTCAGAAGAGAACTCCGCGAGAAAGAGGAGACCTTGGGTATTCTCCAGATGACGAGAGGACAGGATCAGCAGACCTGCACTGCTTTATCTGACGAGCTGACATCCTTAAAGCAGGAGCTGGTTGAGACAGAGGAGATTGCTGCGAAGACCTCTGCCGCTACCGAGGAGTCCATTAGAGCTAAGCTTAGCCAAGCTTATGATGATAAGCTGTCTAAGTTCAGTCAGCAGATTTTTAGCCACGGGCTTGATGTGTGATTTTGTTTGCTGAGTGTTTTGACTCTTGACTCTTTTAGTGAATTTCCTTTTTATCTTTATTATGATTCGTCATTCCGTTTGAAATGATTGACCATAATACACATAGGATTTTTAGCAAACCCTCAGCCATCAACGGATTTGGTTAGCCTTTACCGACTACCGTTTGAGTCGGGCTAGCATGCGAGTTGTTTAAATCCGTTCGCATGTAACGTTATGCTCAGAGATTGAATTCTCTGAGACTTTGTGCTATGATGTCGAATACATAGACTCCGCCATTGTTACGGGAATAGGCTACCCGGCGACACGTGTGAGGTGTTGGCTTTAGGATTTTTGGCCAACCCCCAGCCTCTAACGGATTTGATTAACCTTTACCGACTACCGTTTGAGTCGGGCTAGCGTGTGGATTGTTTAAATCCGTTCCACACGTGACGTTAAGCTAAAAGAGTTAACTCTTTTAGTGCTACGACATTGAATACGTAGACTTCGTCTTTCTCCTGTGAAAAGACTAAACAGCAACGTGTATGAGACGTTGACTTAGGATTTTTGGCAAATCCTCAGCCTTCAACGGATTTGATGTGCTCTTACCGACTACCGTTTGAGTCGGGCTTACATGCGGATTATTTTAATCCGTTCCACATGTGACGTTGCGCTAAAGGAATGAACTCCCTTAGACTTCGTGCTACAACTTCGAATGTGTAGACTCTGCCATTGTTATGGGAATAGGCTACCCAGCAACGTGTATTAGACGTTGGCTTATCCCTATTTAGGCTTTGGGACAAAGGACCCCAGAATCGAACTCTGATATCTTTTTCAATCGGAAAAAGACTAAACCGGCGACGCGTATTAGGCGTCGACTTATCCTTTCTTAGGATTCAGGATAAAATTCCCCATGCATGTGAGGCATGGATTTCGGTGTTATTAATAACCACCTGCCACAATGTTGAATATGTGGACGAGTGTTCTTTTCAACGGCTAAGAACTAACCGGCCGCGCGTGTTAGACGCGGACTTATCCTTACTTAGGTTTCAGGATAAAATACCCCAGAATCGAACTCTGGTGTCTTTTTCAATCGAAAAAAGACTAAACCGGCAGCGCGTGTTAGGCGCAAACTTATCCCTGCTTCGGATTCAGGATAAACTTCCTAGGATGAATCCTAATTTTATAAGTTTTGGAAAAAGAGTTGGTGTGGGAAGGAAGAATTTTATGTTCTATTCCCTGAACAAGGAAGGAAGAATTTTATATTCTATTCCTTGTTTCTGGAAAGGAAGAATTTTATATTCTATTTCCAGTGCGAGAAGGAAACTAGAAGTGGGATCTCCACTCCGAGAATCCGGAAGATCTAGATAAACTTACCTTTTATAGGATCGGTTATCTGATCGAGAGAAGAGTTCTTCGTTTATCGAAGTGAAATTTCTGCTTCGGTTATAACCATGAAAGGGTTGAACCAAAGAGAAAAGAAAGAGAGTTCTTTCGTTTATCGAAAGGGGACTCCGAATTGAGAGTGGACCTTTTTGGTGGACTCACTGTCAATTGAAATTGATCAGTGAGGGATTTTGGTGATGAAAATGAACTTGGGTTATTCTTCGGAATATTAAGTATAATATTCTTCAAGGAACTTCCCGATAAATGAGTTGTCCTGAATGTACTAGGGATAGTACTTTTTCAAAAACTTCCCATTTATTGGCATTAGTTGCCTGTCACCCTCTAGAGAAATTAAGCGATAAGCGCCGTTCGAATAGACTGTATCTATCACAAACGGTCCTTCCCACTTAGGTTTGAATTTACCTTTCTTCTTAGAGGTGAGGATTATTGGTCGGCGAGCAGCGAGGACCAGATCTCCTTCCTTGAAGCTTCTTTGGCGAACCCTTTTGTCAAAAGCCCTGGATATCCTAGCCTGGTAGAATTCGATGTGTTGTTGGGCCTCCAAGCGCTTTTCGTCCAGCCTTTCGAGTTCCTCAAGACGTTTTTGATGATGTTCTTCGGTCGTCATCTCCGTTGCGAGAGCGACCCGAAGGGATAGGATTTGAATCTCTAATGGTAGCACAGCTTCACATCCGTACACCAGAGAATATGGAGTGGCTCTTGTAGGAGTGCGTATTGTGGTGCGATAAGCCCAGAGCGCTTCGCCGAGTTTATCGTCCCAATCTCGCTTATTGGTCTTCACAAGCTTTGACAGGATCTTGATGATCGTCTTGTTGAAATCCTCAGCTAATCCGTTCGCAGCGGGGTAATAAGCTGTCGACGAAACGTCCTGAATTTTGAATTTGTCACAAAACCTGATGAAGGCGTTGCTTATGAATTGCGGACCGTTGTCATGAATGATCCGCCTCGGCACGCCGTGTCGGTATATGACGTAATGCTTGATGAAGTTGATGACGTTGTTCGTCTTCACTTCTTTAAGCGGAATGGCTTCAGCCCACTTTGAAAAGTAGTCGGTGATAGCGAGAATAAATCGATCACCTTTGACTGAAGGAGGAAAGATAGGACCGACAATATCCATACCCCATGTCTCGAATGGCCAAGACGTGGTTGATGTGTGTAATCGCTCCGGAGGTTGGTGCATATAATTTGCATGCACTTGACAAGCATGACATTCTCGGGCGTACTCGATCGCGTCACGAACCATTATCGGCCAGAAATATCCCATTCTTCTGATTCGATCATACAGCTTGGGACCAGGCTGATGCGCACCGCATTCTCCTTCATGTGCTTCCTTAAGAACTTCTTTTGCTTCTTCGTTCGAAAGGCATCGGAGAAGCAAATCATCATACCCCCGGCGATATAACGTACGGGTCTCGGTATTGTAAAAGAACCATGGTGCTCTTCGGTGAATAGATTCTTTTTCCTTTACGTCCTCCGGTAAAATACCGTATTGGACGTAATCGATGATGGGAAAACGCTAATCTCGGGACTCGGACCCGATTTGGGTTGAGTTCACCTCTTTGGCGTTCTCGTTTTTATCATCCTCCTCTTCAACCTCCATATCGTATATAGGTATGCAGAGTTGGTGTGATCTTACTGTGACTAGCAGTTCAGTTTCAGGCGGTTGCGCGAGTGATACTGCTAGTGCTGCCAGTGCATCCGCATAAGCATTCTAGAGACGTGGGATGTATTCGATGTAGAATTCTTCAAAAGAATCTGCCATTCTGACAGCCTCCTGGTGGTACGGAATCAGATCTGGGTTCCTGACTTCATACTCTCCACGAACTTGGTTAACGATCAATTGAGAATCTCCAAAGGCTTCGAGATACTCGACCCCCAGCTCTTTGGCGAAACTGAGTCCAATGATGAGCGCGTTGTACTCGGCTACGTTATTGGAACATGGATTCGTCAGCGAATAAGCTCGGGGCATCACGTGCTTCCCTGGGGAGACTAAGACCACTCCAACTCCGGAGGTGACTTTAGGACATCCAGGGGTTACTGCCTTATTAACTGCTCTCGAAGCACCATCAAAGTATAACTGCCATACTTGTTGGTGTGACGTGATATTAACCTCGTGGGTTTCATCTGGTAAATCATCATATACCTCAACTGTGTCTGTTGTCGGACTTGCCGCCAAAAGATCACAAATCGCTTGTCCTTTGACTGACTTCTGCTGTTTGAAGTGCAAATCATACTGGGACAAGAGGAGGACCCACTTTGCCAACCGCCAGTTCATCGAACCTGGTTGAGTCATGAATACCCGTACCGGATTAACGTTAGCGATGACGTAAATCGTCTGGCCAACTAAGTAATGTCGCATCTTCTGTACCGCAAACACCAATGCGAGACATTCTTTCTCGATCATTGGGTATCGAGACTCGGCGCCTATCAAGGTCCGACTTAGATAATAGACTGCCTGTTCGTGACCATTATCATCGTCTTGTGCTAATAAAGCACTTATCGAATGGTTCATCGCCTTGATGTAAATCAAGAACGGTTTACCTGATTTTGGTGCAACAAGAACAGGGGGATTCATCAGATATGCCTTGATGTCTTCGAATGCTTTTTGGCAGGCGTCGTCCCAAATAAAAGACACGCCCTTCTTGTTTAGCTTAGAAAATGGTTGGTACTTCCCAGAAAGATTTGAAATGAACCTCCGGATATAAGCCAGATGACCTTGCAATCCTCGGAGTTCCCTTAGATTCCTCGGGGGTTGCAATTCATTTATCGCTTTTATCTTGTCTGGGTCAATGTGTATACCCTTAGTGGTGACGACGAATCTAAGGAATTTTCCGCTGGACATTCCGAGGAAGGATTTTGTGGGATTCATCTTCAACTGATGACTCCGCATAAGATCAAACATCGTTCTCAAGTCCTTGATGTGATCTTCTTTGTTGCGGCTCTTTACCACCAAATCATCAACGTAGCATTCCACCGTTTTCCTGAGATGTTTCTGGAAAATCTTAGTCATCGCTCGTTGGTATGTAGCACCTGCATTCTTCAGACCGAACGGCATCACCGTGTAGCAGAAGACACCGAGGGGCGTTCTGAATGCTGTATGCTTTTCGTCATCCGGGTGCATCTTGATTTGATTATACCCCGAAAAGCCATCCATGAAGGACATTCTTTCGAACCCGCATGTATTGTCGATAATGACATCCGTGATCGGAAGAGGAAAATCATCTTTTGGACATGCTTCATTCAAATTCCTGAAGTCGATGCAAATCCTGATCTTGCCATTCTTCTTCATGACAGGAACGATGTTGGCTAACCAGTCTGGATGTTGTTCCTCTCGGATGAATCCTGAGTCGATCAACTTCTTAACCTCAGCCTCGATGGCTTCCATGATCTGCGGACGAAACCGTCTTTGCTGTTGCTTGACTGGTTTGGCATCCGGCTTGATGTCGAGGCGGTGCATTGCCACATTGGGGTCAAGCCCTGGCATGTCTTCATAGTTCCAGGCGAAGACATCAATGTACTCTCTGATCAAGGCAATTAACTCTTCCTTCTCATCTGAGGGGAGACTACCACTGATGAATATGGGCTTTGGATTGGCTTCATCACCCATATTGATCTGGACTACTTCGTCTTCGGTGGGTGGCTCTCTTTGCTCGAACCTATCACCATATTGCATGTTCAAGTGATGAACCCATGGGTCCTCCCACGTTTGCATTTGATCGTCGTCCTCCATTGTAGATGGATCAGCTGTAGTCATGTTCGACATTAAGGCTTTGAACATTTCTCCCAAACTTGTGTCGGAATCCTCAGCTGAAGAGTCTGGCAAGTACCCATCCTTAGCTTTGTTAGCAATTTGATCAATGATTTGCCAACCACATTCGTCATCTGATGAGACATAGCCTAGGCCTCTCTTGTGACGGTAATAATTATCCGGTTTCCCTTTTGGGACATATGCCATTTTAACTGGGACACGGGAACCTCGGTCGAAGTATAAACCTTCTCCGAGTGTAAAGTCGTACCCTTGTTTTTCCATGAGCGTACGCGCTTCCGGACTATACTTTGATAGGTGAAGACCAGATTTGTCATCGTCTTCATCTTCTCTTAGGAAATGATCCGGTAACGGAAGATTTTCTCCTTTACCGTAGATCACTTCTTTTTGTCCTCCTGTTTTGGTAGGAATAATCCGAGTTGTTCCGAAGGAATGCTGGGGGCGTTTCTTCGTTACATACGATGATCGGAGTGGCATACATAAATCGGGATTATTGTATAATCCTTCTATCACATCATCAAGAGACAAGGAGTACTCTAAACCAGGATTTATTTCAATATCGGCAAGTTGCCAGTTACAACCGCCGTCTGACGACTGTTCGTCATCGAGATTGATTACAAAGGGTACAATGTCATTCAAAACAAAACCACCATTGTAATCGAATCCGGCTTCGGAATCAGCTTCTTCTCCGCTGTCCGTGCCTTGGATCGATGGTTCCGTGTCGGATTCGTTATTATAAAGGAGAGAATCTGTGAAGTAATTCTCATACCCTTTGAATGGTTGCTTATCCGCGACCACCGTCCTAACTCTTCCATCAGTGTCGACATATTTCAAACACTGATGTAGAGTGGAGGGAACTATAACATTACTATGGATCCAAGGCCGACCCAATAGTAAGTTATAGGATGTCTCAGCATCAATCACGTAGCACGTGACCTCCGTCTTTAAATCGCCCATTTGGCACTTTATCCGGATTTTACCCAAAGGTCTTGACCCGCTGGTGTTGAATCCGTAGATGACTGTGCCTGTAGACGCCAACTTGCTGACTGGAATGCCAAGGCTGTGCATTAGTCGAAGTGGCATAATACTCAGAGCGGAACCCGGATCCACTTGGATTCGGTTGACTTCACTGGAGCCAATGTACCCGACGAAATATAGGGGCCGATCATGATTTGAATTCTTCGTCTGCATGTCCTCTTTGGTGAAGGTGATGCAGGAAAGGTTCTTAGCTGCCACGTTACACTGTTGGGCTAACAATTCTAGCTCCTCAGGTGCTGGCTTGATCCTGGTAAGGAACGCCTCTGAATCGGCCAAGGCCTCTTGTAAGGCTTCTCTAGTTTCCTTGGACAACCGTAGTAGCTCGTACAGCGTTATCCGTGCTGGAATATTAGCCAGCTGAGCCATGATGTCGAAGGCACGTGGATTTTTTGAACTTTCCGGTTTGTCTTTTCCAATCGGACGACTGAAACGAGACTGCTTCGGATTCTGAACCTCCTCGGGCCTCTTTTCTTTCTGTTTGTCAACCGGTTGCCGTCGAGCATCTTCAACCGGTTTGGGAACTGCAATCACCCCCAGCTCTGTGAGAGTCTTGGCTGGTCCTCGTTTTGTCACCCCCTGCTCAGCAAATTGATCGCCCGGGGATGGATATTTGAAGTGGTATTCATTTCCACTCCGGGTTGCAAAGACCTCCTGCTCCTCGTCGGAAAGTGGGAAAGCTGGGATTCTTTCGTCATCTTCTCCTGGGATGGCAGAAACTCCGTAACAAGACTTGCCTTTCCCTTTGGACTTCTTCTTGGATGACGATCCGGCCCATTGTTCATCTTCAATCAGGTCGGGATGCACCCAGAGAATTTCACCGTTTGGGGCTGTGTGAGGCACAAGTCCCTTTTGACGTTGTCCGTGCGGGTCGTCATTCACTGTCTTCATCCCGACTTTGGTAACGCGTTTTGGCTCGAACCAATCTGTAGGTACTGATCCAAAACTAATCGACACCGCGTTTGCTCCCACATTCTTGGCCGGTTTCGGAGTTATGACTCCTACATCGATCAACGCTTGGATCTTGTCCTTGAGGTGATAGCAAGACTTCGTTGGGTGGTAGACCGCTCTGTGGTACGCGCAGTACTTCGGGTCCGTCACCTTAGTGGCTCCTTCATGATCCACGATCGCCGGCAACTGGATTTTGTTGTTCTCCAACAAGTACTTGAAGATGCCGGGGACTTCATCATCCTTGAAGGAGTAGACTTTGGGAAACCTCGGCTCCGAAGACTTTTGCTTCTGAGACCTTTGCTGCCAATGCGGCTGCGACTGTTGTGGCGCTCTTTGTTGCTGCTGCTGTTGCTGAGGTTGCAATTGAAATGTCTGGTTAGCATCAACAGCATTAACATGAGCTTTACCTTTCCCTTTCTGGTTGAAGTTCTGCTTTGGAGGATTCGTTGCCGGTTGGCCTCTCTCCGCCTTCTTTCTTCTGAGGAATCACTCAGCTTGCTCTCCTCGAACCTTCAAATCCTTCCAGGTCTTGGATGGTGCTGTGCCCATTGCTTCCAACACGTCCAGTGAAAGGTTGTTGTGGTAGGTCTGGAGGATGAATTCCTCAGTGATCGGGTCCCGGCAATTCATCGCCTTGTTCCGGAACCTCTTGACGAAGGTGTCGACTAACTCTCCGTCTTTCTGCTTCTCATCGAGCAATGATCCGATAGAGATTTTGGTGTCGTCGTCGAAGAAATTCATGAGGAACTTAGTCTCCATGTCGTCCCAGCTGTTTATGCTTCCTGGCTTGAGGCGACGATACCAATCGAAGGCAGCTCCGCGAAGAGTGCCGACGAATGACCGCACCATCAGAGGCTCATTACCAGAGATGACTCCCAAGTGCGATTTGAAATAAATCAAATGCTGAGTAGGTGAACCCATCCCATTAAACGGCGTAAAGTTAATTAGACTAAACTTTGCCGGATATGAGATTGATTCCCACTCTCTTAGGTATGGACAAGGAATGCCCGTCTTTTTCGTCTCTTGAGCAGAGATCAATGTGTTGATCTTGCTCTCGAGATTTTTAATTTTTAGGCTTTCACCTGTGTCTTCGCTAGCATTCTCGTTACCACCCCCTGGGTTGATGGGAGGGTTGTTAACATTGCGAACCTCGTTTGTGTCCTCATCTTCCAGGTTGTTCTGGTTGGGACGACTTGGTTCGCCTTGTTGGTTCCTCAATGCTTGAAGCTGTTGGTCATGCATCTCTCTCATGTTCTGCATAGCCATTTGCATTTCGAACCGAAAGGTCTCCTGTTGTTTGGCCATGGCATCTTCAAGCATCTTGGCCACTTGCTCTGCGTTTATCATAAACGCTTCGCGGGGTTGTCCTTCACTGGACACTGTGTTATCAGACGCCACTGCTGAGCCAGCATCTGATTCTTCATCTCCCGAAGGTACTCTTGTTCGGATTCTACCATACATCGCGCGAATGATAGCCCCGGATTGTAGACGAGTTACACGTCGGGATATTTCTGGAACCGCCTCGGGGTTATCCTGAGCCGATGTTCCTGTGCTGGTCATATTTGCGGTGACCCTTGAATGCTCACAATCTTTGACCATCTTCCTCCTTCGTTGGAAACGCCTATGCCTTGGTTTTGGCGTTCCATCGCTGAGTCTTTCAAACACAGAGACTCTCTCAGGGACTGCCTTGACACAGTTGCACTCAGAGAGTACCGCCCGAATGAGCTTCGAACAAGGACATGGCGTTTCGAGCCTTCGAGGGCTCCTCTTTCTGGTTTTACTCGTACCCCCGGCACGATAGTACAGCTCGTCCGTTTGAAGGTCGGAGCAAGCTATCGTGTGTTGGCACGATCTCTCAGGTATAACGTTGTCGTCATCAGATGACAACGTTTCCTTCTGAGGAATAATTGTCTTCTTCGGACCATCCAGAGTCACACGCCTCGAAACACGCCTTTGTGGGCGTGAATCTTCAGCGGGCTCTTGCACTTCTATGCGCAAAGTTGTGCGCTTGGGTGCCACAATTTGCTCCAAGTGTTGAGGGTTGCGGCGACCCCCAGCATGCTGCATTGGTTGGGACTTCTTCATTGGCCCCAAGCGTTCTTGGACTGGAGCTTTACCTCGTTCCTTCGGAAGTGGGCCGAGGCACTCCAAAACAGATTTTCTCTTCTGGGATGGTCCTACGGGATCTCCCTGAGCAGTTGCAGAAATTACCGGCTGTTTGGATTGATTTGCCAGGTGTTGAATCTTCGGAGGTTGCGGTTGTCGCTCCTCGGTCTGAACCGTTGCTTCAGACTTTGGCCTCCAAACCTTGCGAGTTGGTGGCGGCTTTTTGACCACCTCCTTCTGCAACTTCCGACGGGCTTCTTCAGCTTTGGCCCGTGTTTGCGCCGATAACGCGCGCCGTTTGCGGATGCGCTCCTCCAACGTCGAGCGATTCCGTTTGACACGGACCCACTCCATTGTCGATGGTTTGGAGGAACCACCCTTCACTTGCTGTTGAGGCTGTTTGCCTCGTTTGTTCTTCAGATCCGCATGATAGCGGACCCCGTCAACGGACTCCATGGCCTTGGCGAATTGCTTCGCGAGGCGTTGACGCTGCCTCTGGCGGGCTCTCTTGGAGAGAGTCACCACGCCTTCAATGGCGGATTTGACCTTTTTTGAGGTCGGTAGGGCCTCACTCAACGCAGCTTCGGCGTCGATTGGGGGTGAGGTCGTCGTTGATGGCTTCAACTTCATCACACCAACGGACTTTTCTCCTGGAGGAGAACTTCTGGAACTTCTTGGACTTGGGGGAGGAGGTAGATCCGGACGAGGACACGTACTCCTCGTACTTCTGTTGGTCGAATTCATACTCGACCTCCTCCACGACCGGGATCGAGATCCGCGGCTGCGACACTCCGATCTCGGCAGCGAGATCGGTGGCTCCCACTGTGGTCGCCAGATTGTTCGCGTGGAAAATTGTGTTCTTCTTCATAGATGATTTCATTACAACTTTGATAACAACTTTATGCGTCTACAAAGATCTGGTCTTTTTATAAGAGCCGGTTACAATGAAAATCAAAATAAAGAAATAAAAATTACAATTCTCTCTGAACAAATCGAGTTTCCTGTTTTATGGTCCCTCGCTTGCGTGGGTTGTTTGCCTGTGCCGGGGTTGATTACCGTGGACCACCGCGCAATCTCGATCCGAACAGATCTACGTGGTATAACGGGTATTATCCCACCAAGGAGATAATAGCCGGGAGGGATCGTTTCACCAAGGAAACGCTCGCTCAAATCTCGGGATCTAAGAACCAAGCTTAGATCCGGAGTAGAATGACGTAGATCTGAGTATCCAAGTCTTCAAGCCTTCACAATTCCGAGTTGAGGTCGCAATCCGGCAGAGTTTCGGCTCTTCAGAAGTTTCAGAAAAAGTCCTCTCAAATGAACAACCACCCCCCCCCTATTTATAGCCTCTCTTCACTGTGCATTCGTGCACAAGAGAGAGAGGGGGGGAGTCGGCCCACCTCAGGGTGGCTCGGCTCATGCCGAGCCACCCTGGGGTGGCTCGGCCACCGAGCCACCCTGGGGTGGCTCGGCTTAGGCCGAGCCACCCCGGGTTGGCTCGGTTTAGGCCGAGTCCCCGGGTGTGTTCCGTTTTGTCATTTTCTGGTGTTTTCCGTCTTTCGATTCTTCGTTTGATTTGTCCGGACTTTGATTTGATAGCCCAGGTCTTTATTTGGCAGTATTCTCGCCTCGGTGTTTGAGTTCAAGTCCGTTTTGTTATTGGACGACTCGTTAACTTTCCGAACCGTTGGTTTGGTTCCACACGCGAACGTATTCCGTTGCTTGCGTGCCTCATCGCCTCGTCGCTCGAACGTCCGTTGATTTGTCGAATCATCGTGCCGAGCCATGTTAAGGGACCTATAGGCAATTTTATACGCCTACAGATACGTCTCCCATTGTGCACAGTTGATGAGCGCTCCATCTTCTACGGAGGAAGGCTTTATCCCCTTCGTGCAGAGATTAGAAGAAGCTACTTGGATAGGCACCTATGTAGTGAAGGTGTAGGCGTGTAAAATTGCCTATAGGTCCCTTAGCTTAGCTCGGCATGATGATTCGACAAATCAACGGACGTTCGAGCGACGAAACGAACTAAAGAGGCTACGAAGCTAACGAACCGCACGTGAACAACGTCAATGGTTCGGGGAGTCAACGAGTCATCCAACAAAGCGGATTTGAACTCAAACACCGACTGGGTTTTACTGCCAAATCAGGAATCAAGTCAACAAATCAACAAAACAGCCGAACAACGAACAAAAAACCGGAAACAACGGAAAACGACGAAACCAGCGCACCTGGGGGAACTCGGCCCGAACCGAACCACCCTAAGGTGGCTCGGCCCAAGCCGAGCCACCCTAGGGTGGCTCGGTGGCCGAGCCACCTCAGGGTGGCTCGGCCAAGGCCGAGCCACCCTGCGGTGGCTCGGCCAAAGCCGAGCCACCCCAGGGTGGCTCGGCTATGGCCGAGCCACCCAGAGGTGGCTAGGCGCTGTTTTGTGCCAAAGGCACAGTTTTGAGTGCCTATAAATAGGCCTGGCACTCGTTCATTTGAGAGGACTTTTGGTTGAACTTCTGAAGAGCCGAAACTCTGCCGGATTGTCATCTCAACTCGGAATTGTGAAGGCTTGAAGCTTGGACCCTCGGATTCAGTTTTCGGCGAGCACCCGCGACAAACAAGGCAGGAGTTCGAAGAAGCTAATCCTCAGATCTACATCGTTCTACTCCGGATCTAAGCTTGGTTCTTAGATCCCGAGATTCGAGCGGTCGTTTCCTTGGCGAAACGATCCCTCCCGGCTATTATCTCCTTGGTGGGATAATACCCGTAATACGTTGTAGATCTGCTTGGATCCAGATCTCGCGGTGGTCAACGGTAATCAACCCAGGCGTAGGCAAAGAACCCCACAAAGCGAGCGACCGTAAAACAGGAGCTCGCGATCTGTTCAAAGGAAAGTTGTAATTTTTTGTTTCTTTCTTTATTTCGATCTCCATTGTAACCGGCTCTTATAAAAAGACCGGATATTTGTAAAACGCATAAAGTTGTTTTTAAAGTTTGTAATGGAATCCTCAATGAAGAAGAACACGATTTTCCACGCGAACAGAAGGTCCGTCAAATCCTGTCGAAGGACCTCAATTACGACATCTTCCGCTGCTTCCCGGATTTTGATGGTGGAGGATATAGGCAAGTATTCCAAGATACTGCTGGTCCTAACGGTTTTACCCGCTTAGATGGGGGAGTTTTCCATTGGCTATTGAACATCAGGCCTGGTTATCTCCTCCTCAGGCAAAATGATAAATGTATAATCGAGCTGTATCAACCGTATTGATTTGCTCGCCAATTTGGGTACGACCAATTATATGTTGGAAATCCGAGGAGCCAACTTTCAGTCACAGGCAACATATATGAAGGAGCTCGGGCTTGGTATTATTCTACCGTAGGTTGCACTGGAGCTACCTTCAGATTGCCCCCACAAAACACTTAATTCTCTTCTCTCCATAGCTTTCTGTAACTGGTATCACACAGCTTCTAGGGTACCTGATTACAGGCTGAACTTATCCTGTTTATGGGATATTAGAAAGATGTACGTGTCCCGGAAAGGAGCTCGAGTATCTCGTCTGAAGGGGATCGACGAGTTCTTACATTTTGATGATGAAGCTGAGGAAGGAGAGGGGGAATTAGGACTAGAGAGTGCCCCGGTAGCGAGCCCTACGGCTGCTGAAACTCCAAAAACAAAAGCGACCGGAAAGAGAGCTCTCACTGAAGCAGAAGAAGCTCAGTATGAGAAGCGTACTCGCAGGAAACTGCTAGTAGACCCTCTTGCTGAGAAGTTGATGGCGGATGCTTTTAAGTCTGCCGGTGTAGGGGAAGAGCAAGAACCAATTCCTGCAAGTCACCTCGACCGTAAAGGTCCTCATCCTGGGGATGCTACATTTTCTGAAAAATTTTTCTCTCACCATCTTTTGGATGAGGAAGAGGGTTAAGATGAATCCCTGATTGGGAATATGGAGGCTCCTCTTGCTATTTCACCATTTCCAGAGCAAACCCCTAGCGCTTCTCTTTCACCTGTAGGGACATTGCCTATGATGCCTCCCTCTGAAGGAGTTAGACTACCTACAGATGAACCGATAACAGATGAAGCTGCCAATTTTAACGAGGGCCAGTCTCCTACTTCTTCCGCATTATTGCCACCTTCGGGGGCTGTTATCCCTAGCCCTACGACTGGTATAATGGCCAAAGCAGATATGGCTCCAAGTTCTCCCGGATTATCAGCTGCGGATGATGAGGAACCGTTGGATTATGGGACTCCTTCTCACCACGAAGATGTTGATGAGGATGAGAGCGATGGTGACAATGATTCCGCTGGTTGGGCTGATGCGCCACCACCCTCTTCTGACAAGGCGTCTAGTTACCTTCCTTTTTTACCCTACTGGTAGAAATTATACACTCTGATTTTTCTGGTGTTTCTTTCTTTTATACTGACTGCTCTTTTGTGTAGGTTCTCCAACTCATGAGACTGCCGGTACGTCATCATCTCTCCAACCACAAGCAGCAGACGTTCCTCCCTCTGAATCAATGCCGGTGACGACAAGTTCTTTGCCAGAAGAACCTCTTTCGTTAACGATTCCCCTCAAATCTGTGGGGACGGAGAATGCGCCAGGCTCAGCTCAAACAGGAGCACTCATGGTCTTTCCTTCTAGTCCTTCATAGCTGGACATCACGATGGCTTCTCCGGCTTCTTCACGATCGTCTCCCACCGTTCGTGCATCAGGATCTACGATTTTGGGATCCCCCACAACCTCTCCCGTGAGATCTCTAAGTCCAGTAGTCCTTCCCTCCATGCTCAAGATTCTTGTACGACCTTTGGAGGATATGATGAAGGTGGCTATTGAAGAAGTTGGCACTGGACGAGCTTCGTTTGATTCTTTCAAACCAATACTCACGCCTTTCTTGAGCGGTATCCGATATGTAGATGACGCTCGTTGGTTCCAGCACTACTCTGAGATTCTTTCTCGATTGGAAAAAGATCTGAGGGCGTTGGAGGAATTACATCATACTGATCTTGCTGCCCAGACCACATTAATTTTTGATGATCTCAAGGCTGAAGCAAATCGTCAGCATGAAATTCTTTAGGAAAATATTACTGAACGGGAACATGAGATTGCATCCTTGCAAGGGCAATGCATTCATAAACAGCACGCTGTGGATGCTTCTAATGCTGCCATACAAACTTCTCGTGCAGAAATTAATCGTCTTAAGGTGGAGTTGGCTCGACACGAGGCTGAGCTCGCGCGAGAGGAAGAGATCTTGAAAAGGCTCACTCTAGAAAGCGTGAGGACTTATGCCACCTATCGTTCGTCGGTACAGGACCTTGAACTCATCCAAAAGGAAACTAATGCGATTGCACCGGACGAGAGCGTCCTTAGGAAGAAAGCCGAGGTGATGGCGCAGGCTGCTCATGAAGAAAAGCTATCTGCTATTAAATCCCGGCTTGCGTCTTTCACTTTTGCTGGTGCAGAAGCTTAATCTTGTATCGTTCTTTTTTCTTGATAAGAACAGGGTTTTTGTATCACTCCTTAACATTTTGAGCAACATAAAAAGAGTGATTTTGGTTTATTGCATGCGTCGCATTCTGACTTGCAATGATGAAATTGTATGGAAGAGGCCCAATTTTTAAAATTTTCTTTATTATCATCTAAGATAATTCCAGAAAAATTTTAACTTGTTAGGGATGGGTATATGAACACTCGTTATTTCTTTGTGAAAGAATTAACTAGTTCAAATAGGTTAGAACTGTTAGAGGTGTCTGTAGGCGTATAAAATTACCTATAGGTCCCACAACACAGCTCGACGACGCCGATTCGACAGAACCGACCATCGGGCGACGTATTCAAGTACGACCGTTATCCCGCCAACGCCGAAGCCAAGCCATACGCAACGGAGCAGGTTAACGAGGCGACGAAGCCAACAAATCGCACCCAAGCAGTGGAATGTATCCACTCGCACGCGGAATCGAACCAACGTTTCGGGGAATCACCGAGTCATCTAAACAAGAGCGAACTCGGTGATATAACGATCGAATCAAGATCGGTTTCGGACTCGAACTCAGAAGTGGGTTTACTGCCAAATCAGGAATCGGATCAAAACGAATCGAATCCGAACAAGTCAACCACACAACCGAATCGAAGTCCAAATCAACAACGAATCGGAATCAGAAACACCGGAAAACCCAAAACGACGAAACGAACCAACACCCGGGGA
>BQKN01063041.1:176154-194187 GCA_022839385.1 Asparagus kiusianus
ATAAGGAAATAAAGTTGTAATTTTTCATTTCTTTTTTATTTGATTTTCGTTGTAACCGGATCTTATAAAAAGACCGGATCTTTGTAATCGATAAACAATTACCAAGTGTGTACAATGGAATCAGTAATGAAGAAAGCAACAAATTTTCCCGCGAACAGTGTCTTGTTAACATAACAGAAATTTGAGAATCTAATGCTCTATTGAAAAGAGTCAGTAGATTAATCTTATTAAAGGTATGATTTTGATACGACATAGGAGAAATTGCGATCAGGGAAATTTTGAGGACTTATCGCTCTATTGGAGAGAGTCGATAAGTGGATTTTTGTCAGAGGTGTAGTGTTAACGTGACAAAAAGAATATTGCGATTGGAGCAATTTTGAGGACTTATCGCTCTATTGGAGAGAGTCGATAAGTGGATTTTTGTCAGAGGTGTAGTGTTAACGTGACAAAAAGAATATTACGATTGGAGCAATTTTGAGGACTTATCGCTCTATTGGAGAGAGTCAATAAGGGGATTTTTTTTGTCAGAGGTGTAGTGTTAACGTGACGGGAGGATGTTGCACTCAGAGCAACTTTGTAGACTTATCATCCTATTGACGAGGATTGATAAGTGGATCGTCAGAGGTGTAATGTTAATGTGACAGGAAGAATATTGACGTGATTTGAACACATCTAGGGGTTTTAGCGTCTCACAGGGGAAACTTTGCTAAGTGATTTATCATCGGAGTGATGATTTACGACACTTGTGATTTGAGTAGGATTTTGAGAATTTTATCACTCTATTAAGGAGAGCTGATAAATTGGATATTTACTACTCCGTTGGGGCGAGTTACTAAATTGATCATGATTTGAATGATTTGGAGACTTATCGTTCACTTGATGAGAATCGATAAGTGGATTTTGACAGAGGAACTATCGTTATAATGATGTAAGCTAAATTCAAGCTTTGTGGGGATGACATTCATCTGAGGTGTAATATTAACCTGACGAGGATTTAAACTCTGCTGAGGATATACAGAGGTTTAATCAATGCTGTGTTAAAAGAGTTCATGAACTTAAGAAATAAGTATCATGTTTTTGCCAATGCAAAAGATGTGTCCTTTGTTTCAAATAACCACAACGCAGGGTGACCTTTGCGTTTAAGGTTCGAAATGCAGAGTTAAGAACTCTTATAACGCAGGTCTAAGCCTAGCGTTTGGGGGTTTAGACACAAAAGTAAACTCTGCGTTAAGATCTAACCGATCTTATCAATTAACGCAGAAGATTGCGTTTCAGAATCGGTTGGGATTCTTTCTTAGAGTCCCAAACCGATTTAACAGCTTGACGGCTGTTATAAATAGGCCTGTAAGGTCACATCAAGAGTCATTCGACTCTTTCTGCTTTGCTTAGTTCCGAGAACGAGATTTTTTTTGTTTCAACCGATTCACCGAAGAACTTCATCTTCTCCGCTCAGCTGCACCCATGGCGCCTAGGAGAATGAGCTCGGGCTCGAAGAAGGCCGCTAAGGCTGCTTTGGAGGCTTCATCGACCGAGAACGCCGGCGGTGTTGCCGCTCTCACGAACGCTTCAACATTGCCGCCGCCGTTGCTTGGACCTTGTTGCTGTGGTAAGTGGCGGCCACAATAACTTGTTTCGACAAGTTCTCTTGAAAACCCTAGATGGGTTCTTGTCAACGAGGAAGACGACTCGTTTTGGTTGGAACGCACAGTTAGAACTTTGCGTTCATCATGAACTCTGAACACGAGTTTGAACTCTGCGTAAATCTTGCATAACACGTCTTTGGAATTCTGTGTTAGAGATAACTAACGCAGAATTAGAAGTCTATGTTAAAAAATTTAAGAACGCGGATCTTGATGTCTGTGTTTAAAATAAATAACGCAGAATTTGATGTCTGCGTTTATAATAAACAACACAGAATTTAATGTCTGCGCTTATTACGGGTAACGCACACCTTGAGGTCTGCGTTCAAGATCACTAACGCAAACTTTGATGTCTGCGTTCGGATTAAATAACGCAGACTTTGAACTTTGTGTTCCAGTTTAGAAGCACAGATTTCAAAGAGTGTTCAATCTGATTCTTTTCATTAGCGATTCTTTTTTATCACTAATTTTAGTTTCTTGTTTTGCAGTGCTTTTTCCTAATGTACCGCTTCTGCCGGAGCGGCACTTCAGCTATACCGATGATCCCGAAGTAGGGGGCGCTTTTGGTCTTCGCAGGGAGATTCCTTTGTGCACTTCCCCTAGCTTGGAGTGGACACACTTGATTAGGTTTGCTGGGAGTTCCACTCTTAGAGCTCTAATCACCGATGTGGATCTAGAGACTCCCGCGGGTTAGATCAATTCGTCAAACCCTCGTTCTTGTTCAGAGACCATATCTTAGCTGATGGTCAAGTTGAGGATGTAGAGGATTCCCGTATGCTGCGAAGACTCGATGACCGTTTATTCTTTCTTTCAAGTATGAAGAGGATGTATCCACTTTCATACTTTCTGACTGTTGGTGGTCATAGGGGCTTGGCCTTCGACCTCGTCAAAGAGAAGGAGAATATATCATTTGGATCGGGTCAGTCCTCCTGAGTTCAAATTGTCGGGCAACTCAAAGGTTTGAGACCCGGAAGATTTGAGAAGAAGGAACTTGGTCGGGAAGCGCCTCTTCCAGCGAACGTGTTCATACGTCAGTTTATTGCTTCTCGCGGGGAATTCCCTGTGCAAGCTTTTCGTTCTCCAGGCTGGTTGTTCTCTGGAGAGGACGGCTGGTGGACACGTATGGTAGACTTCGTCCTTGAGGAGCTCGAGGGGCCTCTTGCTCAGTCCGGTCTGACAGTACCAATACAGGCCACGAGGCGTGGGATCACCCAGAACTATCCCTCCTTCTTTGCTATGTTGGAGAGATATAATCCGGACAGCTGCACCTTCTTCACGCTAGTCGGGGAGTTAGGATTTGCTCTGCACGAGATGCATACAGTATCGGGACTATCCTTTGGGCAAATGCCCTACGAAGAATTTGTTCCAACCACCGAGGAACTATCCATTCTAAAGACTGCTCACCCAGAGATTTACGACACTTTTTGGGAGTTAATGTGTCATTTCCATATTTGCGCTCAGGTCGCCGGGACGCGTGGGGGTGGCCTTATGCATACTGTTTGGGCAGATTACTTATTTCAGAACTTGGGTCAGAAAGATTCGAAGGTGACCCGTCTTGCTGTCATTTCTGCTAGGAGCATTAAAGCCCGCATCAAGGCTCCTAATGCTATTTATAAGAATCAGTGTCTAGAAGATGGATTTGAAGCTGGCAGCGAGTTTAAGAGCTTTCATCACCAAGCCTCCATTCTAATTTCTGACATGGCACTCTTCGCTGGTTTCTTAATGCTCTGGTTGAAACGGTGCGTTGTGCCGTCGAGACCGGCAGAATCAATCTTGGTTGAGGTCGTCTACCCAGCCGTTCTCTTGGCTCATGGGAGACCACTAAGTCTTCTCCCTGCGATGACGGGCTGCCTGTAGAGAGGTTTACGAGATTTGATCTCAGAACTCCTCGATGTCAAGGAGATGAATGTTGCCGGGAGGAAAGTCTGGAAGACTTCCCAACCCCGTGTACCAATGCCCTATACTTATCTAGTGGCTTGGTTTGTGCTGCATTGTCCCTTGTTGATGATGGGGATCGTGCATGATAATGAAACTTCTGTTCCTTTCATCCAGAGGCTTGAGTCGGCTACGTGGACAACCGTGTATATAGTCCGGGCCAGACAACTCTTGTCTCTGGAAAACAACTATGACTTTTTTTGCTGCCGCCCTTGTTTTGACGGGGCTGAAGAAGAAGGCCCGAAGTTTGGCGATGTGGTTTTCGAAGGGTCCTCGCTTTTAAACATGGGGACTTCCCAATGGCTTCTTGTCATCAGAGTGGGCTACCTGGTCCTTCGACTAGGCGAGAGATGCATAATTGAGCCCTATATTCCTTCGCGCTTCGCTCGACAATTCGGGTATGACCAGCTTTATGTTGGTAACCCTAACCCGCGATTAGCTCATATTGCGAATTTATATGAAGGGGCTCGTGCTTGGTATTTCTTCCTCGCCCGAGGGACTCATGCACAATTTACTCTGCCCAGCTTGCCACCTAGTTGTTCTGCCGTAGTGGACTTCCGGGATTGGTTCGATGAAGTCTCTCGAATCCCAGAATACGATGTATACACATCTTGCATAAACGAGATTCGAGAGTTCTATAAGTCTAGAAGTGGTTCCGCTCGGACTCGACTACCGGGGATCGGGGATTATTTGTCATGCGAGCAGAGGATGATTGGGGGTGAAGAAACCACAGAGAAACCACTAACTACCGGTTCTTCTGAGGAGAGGGTAACTGATGAAATCCCGGAAGAGATACCCGCTCTCGAGCCTCACTCTTTGAGGTCATCCGGGAAGAAGGCTCTTACTGCTGATGAGGTTGCCGAGTATGACAAGAGAATACGCAAGCGAAAACCTACTGCAACTAACACTTCCAAAAAGTCCAAGTTGATGGGGGATGCTATAAAATCTGCACATGCTGCGTCTCCTGAGAATAAAGAGGAGACCATGCTCCAGGCTGCTCCTTCTGGTCCTGAAGTGACGGCAGCTGGGCAGGGATCGACCACCCCAGATCCAGCATCAAATATGCCCGAAGGGCCGTCTTCTGAAGCTGTCGACCGTCCCATTCGCACTGATTATGCGAATTGTTTTACTTATCCAACTGCTCCACCCCCAAGCTTGGAAACTTTGAGAAAGCTTATAGAACAACTAGAGCATTGGATGCAAATAACCATTGACGTCGTCAGTCTTGGGGACGTGAGTTTTAAGGTTTTTGAACCCCATCTGCTGGAATGTCTCGCCAAGATTAGGAACCAGGGGAATGCATTGTGGACCGACAATTGTCGCGAGAGCATTGTTATTTTGGAGTATGAGGTGGAGTTCCTTTCCATGCTGCAACGCGACGACATAGGTCCAGAAGTGGATCGGGCTCTTTCTGAGGCCAGGGCTTTGAAATCACAACAGCAAGAGGCTCTTCAGAAGAGTTTATCCGAAACAGAATCTCGTATTGCTCACCTGCGTGGGGAACATCTCCAGGTACAAGAGGACATGGGCAATCTTGTTGTGGGCCTCCGGGATAATGCAGCAGAACAGGCTCGTGCTGGTGTTGAGCTACCTCAGATAAATGCTCAGCTAACTGACGGTATGGAAATTTTAAAAGGGTTAGTTGTTTACTGTGATGGGCTTCTCAAAGGCTATTGCGATGAAATTGTCGCTGCTGATAAGATTAGGTGAGAGCTTGCAGAAGCAGCATCAAATGAAAAAAAACTCAAGAGCAAGATAACAGAAGAAGTCAAAGGCTCGTGAGAATAAGATATCAGCTTTAAGTCTAAGCTCAAAGCTTTTAAGCTGATGGGCCCCGACGCTTAGGGTTTGGATTGCTTTTTTTGTTAGGGAATAATTTTGTATCATTTTCATTTCGCTTGTCTTCACTTTTGTATTAAAGCCAACAATATTGAATGAAAATGATATTATTTTAATCTTCATCGTCTTTTTGTTAAACTCTATTTCAGGATAATGAAAGGTAATGCAAATGCCATAGGTGTAATGTTAACTTGGCATGAAACTGAAATTCTCTTCATTATTACCTAGAATAACTCCAGAAAATTTCAATCGTCAGAGATGTAATGTTAACATGATGACATACAAGACAAGAAAAATTACAATTTATTCCCTAAACGCACTATGAATTGGCAACCCCCAGCCCGACTCGGCTAGAACTTACAAGAGAAAGAAGTGGGCTACATGATTTACGGAAAATATCTCTTAAGGAATTTCCCATTAATTAGCATCATGAGCCTGTCTCCTTTTTGATTGATAAGGCGGTAAGCTCCACCCGAATAGACTGAATCTATTACGAAAGGCCCCTCCCATTTAGGATTGAACTTCCCTTTGGTTTTGTGTGTCATCACCATGGGTCGTCTGTTGGCCAAAACCAAATCGTCTTTCTTGAAAATCCGTTCCTTAACCTTTTTGTTGTAGGCTTTGGAAATACGGGCTTGATATAATTCGATCTGCTGCTGAGCTTGAAGTCGTTTGTCGTCTAGGGCTTCAAGTTCTTGCAGACGCCGTTGATGTTTTTCTTCCTCTGTTAGTCCCGTCGTGATCGCGACTCTCAGAGAAGGGATTTGGATCTCTAATGGCAATACAGCTTCGCAGCTGTATACTAGAGAGAATGGTGTAGCTCTAGTAAGGGTCCTCACCGTCATGCGGTAAGCCCACAGACATTCGTCGAGCCTTTCATCCCAATCACGTCGGCTCTTGGAAACAAACTTCTTGAGAAGTTTCACTATGGTTTTGTTGAAAGCTTCTGCAAGACCATTTGCTGGCGGATAATATGCCGTAGATGCGACACTCTGGATTCTGAATTTGTCACAAAACCTCTAAAACCCAAAACTGACGAATTGTGTCCCGTTGTCGTGAACTATTCACCTCGGGACTCCAAAACGATAGATGACATGATGTTTAATGAACTTGATTACGTTGGAAGTCTTGACTTCTTTCAACGGGATTGCCTCCGCCCACTTAAAGAAATAATCGGTTACGGCTAGAATAAACCGGTGCCCTTTGGAAGTCGAAGGAGATATTGGTCCCACGATATCCATACCCCACATTTCAAACGGCCAAGATGCGGAAGTGGGGTGTAAATTACTTGGTGCTTGGTGGATAAAGTCCCCGTGAATCTGACACGCATGACAACATTTAGCATAATCAACCGCGTCTGAGAACATCTTTGGCCAGTAATAGCTAATTCGTCGGAGGCGATCTCCCAATTTAACCCCGGGTTGATGAGCTCCGCACATTCCGCCGTGAGCTTCCTTGAGGGCGTCTTTCGCTTCCTTACGAGAGAGGCATCGGAGTAGAACTCCATCATGTGATTTACGATACAGGATTTGAGAAACTGCATCGTAATAGAATCGGAGGGCCTTTCGCCTGATGGCGGCCGCTTCTTTGGGATCGTCGGGTAGAATTCCGTACAGGATGTAGTCGATATATGGAAATCGCCAATCTCTAGATTCGAACTCCATGGAGGTTGTACAGACTTCTTCTGTCGCTGTCTTGTCTGAGCTTTCCTCCATAGGAATCTTGGAGCAGTATAGTTCACGTCCTGTGACTGGGATCATTGTTTCGGCACCTGGCGGTAATGCCAGCGAAGTTGCCAATGAAGCCAAAGCATCTGCGTAAGCGTTCTGAGCTCGTGGAATATATTCAATAAAGAAACCTTCGAACTTCTTAGCTTGCTTTAGCACTGCGAAGTAGTACGGGATTAAGTCCTCATGACGTACTTCGTATTCCCCTCGAACTTGATTTACGATGAGCTGAGAGTCACCGTAAGCCTCGGGATGCTGAATATTAAGTTCTTCGGCTAATTGCATGCCTAGTAACAGAGCATTATACTCAGCTACATTGTTAGTGCAAGGTTCGATTAGGGAGAATCCTCTTGGGATCACGTGACCGTTTGGAGAGACGAACACCACTCCTACCCCCGCGGTAATTGCTCCATGAGGATTTGCTCTGGACGCACCGTCGAAGAATAATTTCCACACTTGTGTAGACTCCCGAGTGATACAAGCTTCGGCGACTTCGTCGGGTAATTCTTTATACAATTTAGATGTCCCTGGTACCGGATGATCGGCTAAGAAGTCTGCCAATGCTTGACCCTTGACTGCCTTTTGGGGCATGAATTACATGTCATATTGTAATAAGAGAATGGCCCATTTTGCGAGCCGGCAGTTCAGAGACGATGGTTTCGTCATCAGGACTCTTAAGGGATTTACCTTAGATATGATGTGAATTGTTTGTCCAACTAGGTAATGTCGCATCTTTTGAACTGCGAATACCAAAGCGAGACATTCTTTTTCGACTGGATTATACCGGTGTTCGGCTCCCATCATGGTCCTGCTCAGGTAATAAATGGCTTGCTCTTGCCCTTGATCATCGTTCTGGGCCAATAAAGCTCCAAGAGAATGTTCCATAGCCCTTACATATAACAGGAATGGTTTTCCTGATATCGGGGCCACGAGAACTGGCGGTTGAGTGAGATATCTCTTAATTTTCTCAAACGCTTTTTGGCATTCTTCATCCCAAACAAAGGACACGCCTTTCTTCATAAGCTTTGAGAAAGGTTGGCAGCGTCCCGAGAGATTAGATATGAATCTTCAGATGTATGCCAATCTGCCTTACAGACCTCTGAGCTCTTTGAGATTTTTCGGCGGCGGTATGTCTTGGATGGCGCACACCTTCTCTGGATCCAAAGAAATTCCCTTAGACGTGACAATAAATCCTAGGAATTTTCCACTTGATACTCCAAGAAATGATTTAGTCGGATTCATTTTTAGTTGGTGTTCTCGCATGATATCGAACATTGTCTTCAAGTCTGCAAGATGATCACCCTTACATTGGCTTTTTACTGCTATGTCGTCAACATAGCACTCTATCTTCTTACGCAGATGTTCGTGAAAGATAGCGTTCATCGCACGTTGATAAGTTGCACCTGCGTTTTTCAGGCCGAAGGGCATCACTGTGTAGCAATACACCCCCAGCGGTGTTCTGAATGCAGAATGCTTTTCGTCTTCAGGATACATCTTGATTTGATTATACCCGGAGAATCCATCCATGAAAGACATCCTTTCATATCCGCAGGTGTTGTCAATCATGACATTGGTGATGGGAAGTGGAAACTCGTCATTTGGACAAGCTGCGTTGAGATCACGGAAGTCGATGCATATACGGACCTTACCGTTTTTCTTGGGCACGGGAACAATATTGGCCACCCAGTCCGGGTGTTGTTCCTCTTTGATAAAGCCTGAGTCTATAAGCTTTTTCACTTCAAACTCAATTGCTTCCATGATCTCTGGACGAAACCGGCGTTGCTGTTGTTTAACGGGTTTGGCATCCGGATCGATGTTGAGACGATGCATGGCCACTTTTGGATCGAGACCCAGCATGTCTTCATAATTCCAAGCAAAGACATCTATATATTCTCGGACGAGAGATATAAGATCTTCTTTCTCAAGGGTGATAAGCTTTCGCTTATAAAAATTGGTTTGGGGTGAGATTCATCTCCCATGTTGACCTGGACTACGTTATCTTCAGTGGGTGGTTCGCGTTGTTCGAAACGCATATCCTATAAGATGTTAAGACGTTTGATCCATGGGTCATTGGTTGATTCAATTAACCCTTCATCACCCCCTGCATTTTCATCTGGGTGACTAGTTGAAACCATGTTCACAGTCAAGCTTTTAAAGAAAGGTCCGACACTAACGTCGGATTCCCAGGAAGATGTTCCGGATGAATGATCCTGTCGTAGATAATTACTGATCTCATTTTCTGAAACAGGAGGGGTTGTGACATAACCCAAGCCTCTTCCAGTCTTTTGATAATAATCCGGAGGTTTTCCTTCGGGGGTTAGAGACATCCGGATCGGTGTTCGCCTACCTTTCCCAAAGTTTAAACCTTGTTTTTCATTAAAGTTATACCCCCATTGTTTCATTAAATGTATAGAATTGGGTTCATGGTAATGGAATTGGGGAACTCCGTCGTCTTCCTCTGAACTTCCTCGTTTGAGTTTTTCGGGTTTGACTTTACCAAAACAGATCGGCTTCTGTCCTTTCCTTTTGGATGAGACTTTGAAGATAGACTTCTGTGCATCTTCTACTTCTTCATCTGAAGTGAAGGATGACTTAATTGGCAACATGAGGGATGCCTCTGCACACAATGCGTGCCACGAGTTGGTACCTACATTATGATCATTCTCTATTTGTTTACTTTTAGAGGACACATCAGACAAGTACGCCAAAATAAAATCTTCATTAATGCACCATTCACCCTCGCTCGGTACATTATTATTACTCTCATCCTGATCCATTACATCTAGATTCAGTTCCCACGGGTAATCTTCTTCAGGATCTGGTTCAATGTCGGCTTCATTACCACTGTCTACATCTTCCTTCTCCTGGGATTTCAGGTAGAAAACGGAATCTGTGTGAAAGTTTTCTACCCCTCGAAAGGGATATTTCTCTGCAATCAGGGTTCGAACTTCTCCCTCATCATTAGCATATTTCATGACCTGATGCAGAGTAGACGGGACAATGCGGTTGGCATGTATCCAGGGCCTTCCTAACAATAAATTATAGAAGTGTCCGTGTTTATGATGTAGCACGTTACCTCGGACTTGAGGTCTCCAATTTGGCATCTGAGTTTGATCTTCCCAAGGGGCCGAGTGCTGTTTGCATTGAACTCGAAGATGGTGGTCTGGGTAGTGTTCAACCGGTGCATAGGGATTCCTAAGACCTGCATAACCCTGTAAGGCATGATGCTGAGTGCGGAGCCCGGGTCAACCTGGACACGACTGATTTTGGAAGATCCGATATACCCCGTGTAGTACAGAGGTCTATCGTGTTTGTGTTTAACCTGCATATCTTCTTGAGTAAATGATATACAGGGTAAACTTCTTGCAGCTTGCAGACATTGCAGGCAAGGTTGGTCTTCAGAAGCTTCAGGGATTGGAGCCACTTGTGTGATGAAGCTCTCTGTATTCTTTAATGCTTCAATTAGAGCTTCCTTGGTGGTATTGGATAACCTTAGGAGCTCATATAGTGTAATTCTGGCCGATCATGTAACTGAGTACAATATCGGACCCAGTTTCGCAAGGAAAGCTGGGGGTGGATGATTCATGTAACGGGAAGTTCCCGGAAGAATGCTACATATAATTTTCTTAGGGATAACCCGATCATTACGAACAAAGTGATAAACACTAAACCCCCACTGTAATTTCTAAACACTCTTTGGCTGAGACGAGATTCGATCATTTCGTTAGATCAATCTTCCCTCACAAAACTCTCATTGGTGTTTGACGACTCACAGTCTTCCACCACAGAATCCCCCCACCAATCAGACTAATTGACGGTGAGACCACTAAAAATTTCCTTTCAGTTAAATCCACTCAAACTTTCAATGTATCTATGCACTCAACATCCTCGTTGTTAGAGTCCGGATATGGTGCTCGGAATTTTATTATCCTGATCATTAACGATTGTCAAACCCCTTCGTGTTAAGTATTTGTCACTTAACACCAGGACCCCCTTTTGAGTGATTTGTACGAATTAACACTCCCACTATGATTTGTACTCCTACTCCTACTGTCTACCTGGTCAAACCTTCCTACAGTTAGGACCACAACCAAAATCTCCTCTCGATTCCTCTAATGAACGAGAAGCCCACAAATCGAGCGATCAAACCTTTCTATAGTTAAGGTCGTCTCAAACCTCCCACTCGGTCAAACCTCCCTACAGTTAGGACCAAAACCAAAATCCCCTTTCGATTCCTCCAATGAACGAGAGGTCCACTTTCAAATCAAGTGATCAAACCATCCTACAGTTAGGATCACTTCAAACTCCAGCTTGGTCAAACCTTCCTACAGTCAAGGTCAAAACCCCAATTCACTCTCGATAAACGAGAAACCCACCTTTTAGTTTGATAATCAAACCTTCCGACAGTTAGGATTATTCGAATCTTTTTGATTCTCGGAGTGGAGATCCCACTCTTAGTTACACCTTACCGGATTCTTGAAGTGGAGATCCCACTTTGAGTTTCCTTTTGTGACTGGAGATAGAATATAAAATTCTTCCTCTTCAGCTTTGGGATATAGAATATAAAATTCTTCCTCTCCCGTATCGGGTTCGTCTTTGCCCCAGGAGAAGACACCACATTTTTCAAACTCCTAAAATCCGTGCTTCACACGTACGGAGGATTTTATCCCGAATCCTAAGTAGGGATAAGTCAACGCCTAACACGCGTTGCCGGTTAGTTCTTAATCGTAAAAAAAGAACAAAAGCCTACATATTTAATATTGTGGTAGGTTGTTATTAATAACACCATAATCCGTGCCTTACACGCACGGAGAATTTTATCCCGAATCCTAAGTAGGGATAAGTCAATACCTAACACGTGTTGCCAGTTAGTTCATAACCGTAAAAAATAACAAAAGCCCACATATTCGACATTATGGTAAGTTATTATTAATAACACCAAAATCCGCGCCTTACACACGCGAGGAATTTTATCCCGAATCCTAAGTAGGGATAAGTTAACGCCTAACACGCGTTGCCGGTTTAGTCTTTCACCGATTAAAAAAGACACCAGAATTCTAGTCTGGGGACTTTTATCCCCAAGCCTAAGTAGGGATAAGTCAGCGTCTAACACACGTTGCCAGGTAGCTTATTCCCGTGACAATGGCAAAGTCTACGTATTTGAAGCCGTAGCATCAAGTCCAAGGGAGTTCATTCCTTTAGCACAACGTCACATGCAGAACGGACTTAAAACAATCCGCATGTAAGTCTGATTCAAATGGTAATCGGTAAGAACACGTCAAATCCGTTGAGGGCTGAGGGTTTGCCAAAAATCCTAAGTCAACGTCTGATACACGTCGCTGTTTAGTCTTTTCACAGGAGAAAGACGAAGTGTACGTATTTAATATTGTAGCACTAAAAGGGTTAACTCTTTTAGCACAACGTCATATGCGGAACGGACTTAAACAATTCGCATGCTAGCCCGACTCAAACGGTAGTCGGTAAAGGCTCATCAAACCCGTTGATGACTGAGAATTTGCCAAAAATTCTATAAATGCGAGTCATTGACGCACCAGCTCTGTTAGTTGGTCTCGTGACTTAAGCATCCAACCACTTAGGGATAAGATACATATCTGCAAACGAAACAACTTTAATAGTTGGCCCCACAACCCCAAATTTGAGACCGCTACGCTCCAATGCCTTAAGAGCTTAAACTGTGTAGATTCCAACAAACGTACGAGTATAAACTGTGTTAACGCCGATCAACGCATTACGACAAAAGTCAATGCCGCACAACGCGCTACAGTAAAGGTCAATGCCGGTCAACGCATCAGCAATTTCGCCAAAATAAGGCAAAAGATGACTCCAAGGATTTTAATTACAATCAGATATGAATTCCCGACGGAGATGATCAGTTCAAAGTCAACTCAATGGCACGAGCTAAGTTCAGAAACTTACCTACCAATCTCAATTCAAGATTTCAACAACGGTCAGACGATAAACGTAGCGTCAGAAGAACTTCATCTATTTAACAAAACAATAAATAGATTAACGGCTGAAGAAGTTAAGAATTGAGGTAGTTCAAGGTCACTCTACGAAATTGAGGAGATGGCCTATATTATCCAAAGCATTCCAGACTCCTCTATAAAAGAATGAGTCTGAAATACTTTAGAGGGGGTATCTGTAGGCGTCTAAAAATGTATATGGGTGTTTGCACACAGCTCGAGACGGAGAGAAGACGATGAACGTCGTTATCCGAGTCTAAGAGGATTATCTGACGCCGACGAGCGCCTGAAGCAAAACGGCGAACCGAGTGGCCTGCATGCTTATCAATCAGCTCGCACGCATCGGTCAACACGCGCGCATCAATCAGCTTGCACACATCAATCAACGCGCGCCCAACAATCAACTCGCGCACGTCGGTCAAATCACGCGCGTCGGTCAAATTGCGCGGAGCGTACAAGTCAACAAGACGATCAATTACGCAAAACGGTGGAAAATACAAGTCTCGGAAGACCCGGAAAAAGAAATAAGAGAAGCCAAACTCCTAGCACGCCGTGTGGGACGGACCAAACTGACCCCCGCCCGGGCGGGTCGGACACAACCGACCTGCGTCAGTGTGGGTCGGATCCTTCGACCCGCGCAAGCGCCGGACAGATTTGTCCCGCGCGCGTTGTTTCGATCCCGGTTCAGTTTTTAACGGTTTTTCTCAAGATTTGGTCATTCCTGAGCATCCAAACTGATCTAATATCATCCCCTAACATGGTTAATTAGTTATTAACTGAAAATAAGGATGAATCATTCATCCTCATCCAAAAACCCCCAACCGAAGCCTATAAATACGAGCTCGGGGGCTCATTTCAAAGGGCGGATTAATTATCAAGATGATGAGGTGCTGCCGAGTTGGAGAGCAAGGAAGCACGAATTTCAGCAAGGGTTAGCGAGATCCCGATGAATCCCGACATAAAGAAGGAGCAATTCGAAGGATCTGAAGCCCGTTCCCGTCCGTTCCTCGAGATTAGGCTTGGTCTTAATCTCGAGAAGAGCTACTGATTTCGCTTGGTCGATTTCAGCGCTTTAAGCAAATACCTCCTTAGTGAGATAGGAGCTCTGCCTAATTTTTCGGCAACCGGATCTGATCGACAGTCATCCACGGATAAACCCTGGCACCGGCAAAGACACCCACGCAAGCAGAAGACCGATAAACGATCTCTGCGTTTGTTTTACGAGAATTAAAAAAAACTTCAGGTCCTTTCCCCCTTTACATAGATGTATTGATTTCTAAAGAAAGAAATATTTATAGTAAATCATAAGCAAATCTTAACATTATTAGTACATAATGACTTACCTTGTCATTAACCTCCTAAGACTTCAATCTCTCATATTGCTAACTTTAGATCAGTGTACTACAAACACAAACAAATAGTTTAAAGATAAATTTTGTGAATTTTTTTGAGGAAAACAGCACTAAAATCATAGAACTGGATAATAGCAATATAACATACACCAGTTTCAATGCTTAAATGACTGCTCTGAAGGATCACTTATTACTTGTAATTATAAAATATATCTCCATCCGAAATCTAAAGGAAAGAGAAAACCAACATTAAAATTAAAAGGCAATCAAAATAATTTACAACCAAAAAATTTATTCACTTGTTCCCTTAAATTTATAGCAGCCAATGCCAAGAAATTTCAACATTAATGTCGGATTCAGATCTTACCCATCTTGAAACATAATAATAATAAGTTCATTTCCCTATGCCAGATGCTAATAATAATAAAAGAGGAAATTCAAAATAAATCATAAATGAATGGATTTGAATTAGGACGAACTCACCATTTGTATCTTTTGCTAGTCTTTATTTTTTTAAAGGATATCTCTGAATTTTCTGATAGTTTCTCCATACATCGATAAGGCAGATTCAAGAACGTCACAATTCAAGATCGAGTTCTCTAACTCATTGTTTACTTCAATATCATATCCTTCAAATTATTCACATTTCTCCCAAAATAAAAAAAGTGTTTTTCTTCATATATTTATATCTATGCAAAGAGGAAAAGGACTTGAACTTCCTCAAGGAGGCACTCGTGCTTCATGTAGTGATCCATGGCGCGCTGAGTCTAAGAATAAACGATCTTTCAAGGGAGACAATTCAACACCTCTTTGATGTCTAGATTTTCCATTGGATCAACAACATCATATAGATCATCAAAACATAATTCTATTAAAAAGAAAAAAAAGATAAAGAGAGATGTTAGACCAAAAACTGGATCAAATAGGCAGGCTTTGGGACTTTTGAGGAGTCGAAGTGTCAAATAGTAATGAGAGAGGATTTATTTCTTTACGGTATTGAAGATGTTTGATCAATAGTAATTACTTGTATTGAGAGAGGTGCCAGAAGATTCCGTCCAAACACTTTTTCCAACAAGGAATCCTTGCCATCTTGTGATATTGATGTCTTTGTCCATGACATGTATTAGGGAATTTATTCATGATATTGCAATATTTGTGAATGACATCTTGTGGTAATGATGATCAAGTAGAATCTCATTGCATTGCTATCTTCCTGGTGATTGATTAGCTACATGTTTAAATGAGATTGCAGATTATGTAATGCAGACAGTTCGACTTTTCCCTGCCTTGCAATATTCTACTTTCTGATGTTCGCATATGAGTTGTCTCTATCCCCAATTCAGCATGTCAGCTTGTTTATGATCATTCACTGCTTACTATAAAATTTTTGTTAATGTTGTATGTACGGGTGTTTGCTACTCTGTTTGAGTTAGTATACGATTTAATGATGCATATAGGATAGAGAATTGATGGATATATTTTGGCTCAAGAACTCAAAAGTATCGGTAGAAAATGAAATTAGGATAGAGAATTGATGGATATATTTTGGCTCAAGAACTCAAAAGTATCCATAGAAAGACTTTTACAATTCCCACTTTTAAAGAGAGTCGATCAATTTATCAACTTATTCTCACTTAACGGTTGAGTATTTGAATTCCAATGGTATTTTTGTCTACCGAAAGATTTTCTCAAACTCGTGCTTTTAAAAGGAGTATGATATGATAAGTATGATAAGTATCCCTTTACTTATATAGTGCCAAAATCATATTTGATAAATATTTACATACTACTTATTTTTAATTTATAAGTAGGAAAATACTACTTATTTTTAATTTATAAGTAGGAAAAAATAAGTTGAGATTCTCTAACTTATTTTTTGAATACTTATAATTAGTTTTACTAATTGCTAATAAAAGACTATCTTACCCTATAAACAAAATAAGTAAAAATAAGTAATAAGTAACTTATGAAGAAGGCTATATCGCACTTAATACCCTATTGTTTCACCTATTTTTCACTTATAGCCCTAACTTATATTTGGTAGTAAAAGAATATCCTAAAGTTTTTTAAATTGCACTTATATACCCTCCATTTTTTTTGGCAACACTTAAATACCCTAATGGCCTGTTTGGATGGAGGGTAGAGAGGAGGAAGGTAATGGAAATTTTATTTTAACATTGTTTGGGAGTTTTATTTAGGAGGGTAGAGAAGGGGAATGGAGGGAAAATTTGACCTAAATTCTTACACCCCAAATTAGGGTGTAATGGAGGGGAAAGGAAGGAAGAAGAATTTTTTCCCTTCCTTCCCCTTCCTTCCCTTTCCTATAAGCAAACTCCCAAACACACCATAAGGCTTTTAAATATCCTAAAGTTTTTAAGACTTTCACAAAAACACCCTCAAATATGCAAACTTGAGGGTAGTTAAGTGTACTTTTAAAACTTTAAGGTATTTAAGTGCAAGATTTGAATAGTTTAGGGTATTTACGTGTTAGTTTTAATAATTTTATAGTATATAAGTGCCATCGAAAACAAGTCTGGATGCATAAATGTAAGTTTGAAAAACTTTAAGGTATTTTATTACTACCAAATACAAGTGGAGATAGCTAGGTAAGTGAAAAGTAGATGAAATAATAGGGTAAATAAATGTTATTTAGTCGATAAAGAATCATAAAATAAGTAGTAGCGAAACATGCCCTAGAAAACTGATATTTTAAGCTTTTGAGGTGATTTGATGCCCAACAGTTCGAAATTTTAAGAGGGCTCCGCATTTCTTCTCATTTTATAATGGAGAATCCAAGAGCAAACTCCATGCTCGTAGATACAAGACGAAGCTTGGGCTTTCCGATGGAGAATCCCTTCAGCTTCAAGGTTCTCAGGGTCTTTACTGGGTTTGGCGTCGGTTGTGGGATTGGTATCGGCGCTGGTACTCCCATTTACTGGGGTAATCTCTCTCTCTGTCTACTTGTTCAAATTTTGATTTCTTTCTTCAATTGCTTTATCTGTGTTTTGGGGGATTTTTCAAAGAGAATGAGGGGGAGGACTCACACAGTAGAAATTCTAATTGCCCATGTAGGGATACATGCTTGTCTTTTGAATTTTTGATCCTTTTGGTTGCGTTTCCTCTGTTGGGCATTTTAACAAACAATTCGCGTGCGTGAGGTATATACATAGTTTAAGGAGAAATTTTGCAGTTTCAGAAAGCATGTTTAGCTATCTTCTTAGCACTAAGGTGTAAGAGGCCTAAGAGAACTCACCATTGAAAGCTAGTTGTTGGAGGGAGCGAACACAAATTCACTTCTAAATCCACAATTGTCTCCCCCCATTTAGCCAATGTGGGACTAATGGACCCCACATTACGTCTGTGTCTGAGAGCACGCTTGATTCAGTATCGGAATCTGTAACAACCATTTTATGGTTTATTTATTCTTAGTTTTGTAGATTATGATGCTTATTTATTCTTAGTTTTGTAGATTATGATTCTATGCATCTTTTCTTCAACCACCCCCCCCCCTGTTAGCTTGAATCGGTCTTCGGTGACCAAATCAACGTTCGTTTCT
>BQKN01063041.1:199187-211552 GCA_022839385.1 Asparagus kiusianus
TCGGAGCCCCCCTCAAAATTCCATCGTTCTTCTCTGCTTTCAAACACCCCCCCCAATGATGGTTCCAGGTTACAGCTTAATATGGCCGTTTAAATTGTGGTGCTTGTATTGTGTACCTATGTTGGTTTAGGAAACATGCGTCATACACAATATTGTTACAGCATTGTATGACGCTTCTGTTAGCTATATGGCAACCTATGTTCCAGATGGCTGACGCCTTAGTGCTTAGATTGGCTGTAGGAATGATTTTAGGATGGCAAAAGAAATTCAACCTCAGCACCAATCTTCTTATAACTTGGGAAGAGTAGAGCTCTTTTTAGAATTGGGATCTGGACCATGCCTGTCTTAGGCATTATTTGGTCCCGACCATTTGTCTTGTCAGTAGGGGAATGCTTCATCTTAATTTATGAGGCGCCACTCTGGCTTTTTGAATGAAAAGTTGACTACTATCTTATGGATAGGATTTTTCAGTGATTTCAAAAATTGTTGGTGATCAGAAGTGTTATTTGGATTTGTAACCATGATTTATTTTAACCATTCAATATGTTGGTAAATATTGTATATATATTTGGACATTGCATTTTGATAGAACTATGAACTAATCAAGATCCTTGAGTTGCTGGTGTTTTCTTTCCTGAGCCACTCTTTTGATTAGTATAATGATTCTGTACAACCTTGATTGTAGTTTGCGGTCAAGGATGTATTGAGGTTTATATTTCATTCTTACCTGTAATAATTTTAATATTCTGCAAGAAATTCTAAAGAATCTTAACCACTTTTACTTGCCTGTTTGCTGCCGCCCCGAAATTCTCCTTTTGTAGCAATTCTTGGCAAGTTTTGAGAAAACTATCTTTAAAAGTTTCTTTCAGCTTTTACCAAAAACTAATGTAACAATTACAATATCAGAATACTTTTCGTTGAAATCAAAAAGTTCATAGGACATTACTATTAATATAAGTCAGGATATTATTAATAATATAAGTTTAATTTTGACATATCTATGCTGTTAAAATTGCCCCGATTTTTTGTTTTACTCTCAAGCTGTGTTCTTTATTTTCTCTACTACAATCCTTAGTACTTTGTTATCTTATCTTCTAATTTGAACCATGGGAAGCTACCAAACGCTTATTTTGCTAATGCTTTTTAAGCACTATATTTAAAATTTCTTTTTTAATTGTCTAGTAATCCCCTTCATTTTTCTTGTGATTATCAGGTGCAATACCAATGCTGCAGCAAGTAATGAGTGCCACCCGAGGTGCAACAGATGCTTTTTCTGGTGTTGGGCATCATGTTAATGGTGCTGTAAGGACATTCACTTATTTGCTGAGTTTTGAGTTCATTACTTAAGGAACATTAAACCTCAATGTTTTCTGCTCTTGTCATTCAGCTAAGGAAGGTAGGAATGAAGAATATTCAAGCTGGTATTGGATGCGGAGTTGGTATAGGTCATGGTTTTGGGGTAGGTAAGTGTCATGCTTTAACTGCTCAAAATGTGTATGTCCCTAATGTTCATTATTTGATTTCATCTCTTTAGTGTTATTTGTGTTAGGTTCTCTGCTCTTTTCTTTATGGTTATGCAGTATTAATGTTTGGGCACCATGGTGTACACGAATCCTCACCTGCTTTATAAGATGTCTAGAACTTGGATCCAAACTTTTGAGGTGATTTCTCAGAGAGAGGTAATTGGTAATACGTCTCTTCAGAAATTCAATTTCCCATATAGAAGAGCTAGTTATCGTGAGTGACCCAAAGCATAGAACAGTCTTCTCTTAAATGAAGGGAAGAGTCGGGTGTACAACATTCTCTCGGGAATGGAGGAGACGATAGTACACTAGGGCTTCTTTTGGTAGAAAATGATGCTTAACATGGGTATTCGTGGTGTCCTTGCTTGAGTATCACCTAGAAATTCTTCAGTTCTCTCTTTTCCCCATCAAATGTAGTTATGCTATGTTCTTGATAGGCACTCTCATTAGACTATGTAGCAGTGTTATCAAAGCCGTCCGCTTCACTGTGCCTCATGTGCCTTGCAATGTGGGGATGTGGCGAAGCGCCTGGTATCTGATGCAGTAGCGCCTTTTTGCACTTGACAAGGTCCTTTTGCAAAGCGTAGGCCATATGCAAGACATAGCCTTTGTATATTACTGTTCTTTAATAATTTAAATGGATTTTATACCCGATGTACATATTCCAAAAAAGCAAAATAAGCCCATTAGGTATTTTAATAGCCAGATTGAGGATCCTAAATGATCCTCTCCTCATTTACTATTTAATTTTGTTTGATATTAGTCTTGGTTTGACTTTTGATATGGAAACTTATGAAGTTCTTTGACACTCTCGTTGGATGTGTTAGCATTATAAATTAAGACATTATTTTGTGATTTGGTAATAGATATGAGTCACGTTGACATAGGTTTTACGTGGAAATTCATGCACATATTCTTTCATGCTTGATTATCTATCTTGAAAAATTATGTGTACGGTGTGTACCTCGCTTCACTTGGCCATGTGCATTGCATTGTGCTTTGCGCTTGTGTACGTAAAGGGACTTGCGCCTCACATTGTGCCTTGAATATGATAACACTGCTATGTAGTATGTGCATATGTTGGGTCTCAAGGTTGCTGAACTTGAATCCTCCAGCAGACTATTCATTAGGTGTCACTGCCGTACAATATGATTTCTAGTTGAAGTGCTAAGATATGTGATTCCTTGGGTGATGAATGCCCTTAAGCATCCATTCGGTTAGTCTCAACTGAGTGCATGATTAATGACCAAATTATTGTTGATAGCCTTAACCAACTGAGTTTAGAACCAATAAGTAGTTGTGCTTATGTCCTTCTTGTCTAACTCATTCCCATGCCCAAGCTAATCGCAGTATTACTCGTAGAGTGAACTTAGGTGCAATCCCAAAATTGCATTTATAGTTGAGGATTTTATTTTTAGGTGATCAATGACTATAATGTGATTTATGTATTTCTTGAATTGGCTATATGCTTTAATAACATATTCTTAGCTTTCATATTAAGTTGTATGTTTAACAGATATGCTTCACAGGAACAACTTTTTTTTTATAAAGAGGGAAAAAAGAGAATATCCCATAGGAACAGAATTTGACCTCTGAAAAATGTTCTTTGATGTAGTTTAACATCTACATCCTTCTGTTCCTTTTTATTCACTACTAATTGCGTATCCAGCAAGTAGTCATTTCTTTTAAGGAATAAAATAATGTGGAATCTATGTAAGTTTAGATGATAACTGAATCTTGATCATGTTTATTGTAGTATACATATGATATGGTTTATAGCCTTCTACTTATCTGTTTCACGCATGTTTTCAGGAAGCTTGGTGGTATTATGATCAGTTAAGTCATAATAATAAGTTTTGATTAGGTTCACTTCTAAATTCATTGCCAATAGCATCAGAGTGGTAGTTTTTTGTGCATATGTTAAATGATCTTTGAGTGCATTACATCTTTTCCTCTTTAAAGGTAAAAGCAGTGCATTATACCTGTATTCACTTGCAGTGTTTGTCTTCTATCTGCAGCAGATCTTGCAAATAGTTCACAATGCCATTATTTTAATTTACTAATTAATAACTATATAAGTACAGGTATTGCTTTGAAGCCTGGAGTAGTTCAACGAATTCAGTCTTCTGTTATAGTATGTACATTGTTATCTTCTTTAAATTTCAAAATTTCAATCTCATATATCGCCTCCCCCTCCCCCCCACCCCCCCCCCCTAGCACCCCCAAAAAAAAAAGAAAAAAAAAGAAAAAAAAAGAAAAAAGGAAAAAAAACAAAAGAAAGAACTCACAAAAATATTTTCCCTCTTATTAACATTGCTTCATCATATGCTTCTAGCAATCAGGGACTAATCTCATGTTGAACATGGGACTTGCACCTGAATCTCTTCAAAACAATGTTAATGCATTGACTGGAACATCTAGCGGAAATCTGCAATCTTCTAGTGATGTGGATTTGGCATCTAAAAGTAGAGGAAATAGCTTTCAACTTTCAAGAGAAAATGAACGTGATTATGTACGTAATACATCTACAGTGAAAGGAACAACTGATAGACCACTTGAAAGTCATACGGAAAAGGTTGTTGACAGCTTCTTGCAGAATCCAGTTTTCAAACATGAAGAGAAAAAAGAACTTAATGCATTGGTATGTACACAAAAGCCACATCTTGAGTCAAATTATGATGTTACTTTCTAATCAGACTGTAGGTCTTCACCCAATTTTTTTCTGAATTATATGCCGTCAATTAGGTAAAGGAAAATTTTCAGGGGAAAGCCTAATTTTTAGTACTACGCATCATATATCCTTCACCACCATCAAGGTTTTAAATGTCGGATGACTGAAATTCATGTCGGATAGCGGAAATCGGGGATATATCGGGGAACATTGACTAAATATCGGATTGCCATATCGGGTAGTGCGCATATGTATAATATCATGTCCTAAATGTAATCTAAGCATTCATAAATTCAATATAAGCATACTTTATAAATTCTATAGACTAAACATATAAAAAAGTAAATAATATATGGATTTGGGTTCATAAATTCTTTCTATCGGGTTCATAAGAAACCCTTAAACATGAGAACGGGTCAAACGGATTTGGGTATTTATCACTAAACCCAAACCTGATAACAAAAACAGATCTTAAAAAAGTACCATATCGGTTGATTTTTTAAAGCTAAAAAATAGGCCGATATGCCCGATATGACCCTGATATTTTCGATTTGGCCTTGAAAACCGACATACGAGTTGAAAACGTCCATGTCGTGTCGGTCAAGCCCTCAAACCGATATGTCGGCCGACATGTCGGACACGTCGGCCGACATTTAAAAGCTTGACCACCATTCTGAATTAACCATTAAACATGAGCAGATTATTCTAGAAGATTAGCAATCATTCATTTCCTTCGTTTTAGGTTGTTTTGAATAATATAAACATTAAGGTGTGTTCAGTGTTGCATTTGCTTATAGACAAGTTTTAGGAGCTCATCAGAATGTAGATTTATAAAATTACTTTATATATACGTAAGATATTTGATATGTTTGAAGTTTGATGCAATTATTAAGAGAACAATAATTTAGTAGATTTGTTTGAAAGATTGGATGACAGATTTTTTGAACATTGAGATAAAAAAGTAAAGAAATTGAGACGTGAGAAGCCAAAAGGATCTGGCTTCTACGGGTTGCAACTTGCATGCTTCTAGTTATTAATTACCAAACATCAAGTTTTGCTAAACAGGATAAACCACTTATTTTCTTTATAAGGAGCTGAAAAAGTCATGATAAGAAGCTCAATTGCACCATTTAATTTGGAAGCAACTAGTGCTTTAAATTTGAAATATTTTGCTTGGTAAGACCATTGAGACTTGAGGGCATATTGCAGGTGATGCGATATAGTGAAGCACCTATGTGTTTTTTTCTCATTTTATTTAATTACCTTTTCTGATTATATCTTGCAGTAACTGACATTTGCAGCTATGTTCTTAATGTTGAATAAAAAAATTGTTTTGTTTCTTATTTAAAAAGCTACTGCAAACAATGCCATTCAACTTGCATTGTCCATCTAGTTTAGATGGAAAAAAAAAAGAAAAAAAAATCTGATTGCTTTAGTTATTTCCATTATGCAAATTGTCTTCATAATACCTTATACCACACTTATAATCAGAAGTTGTTCCTATGTTTGTAATTTTCTATACATAGCGCACTGCATGCATTTCCTGTGAGGCTGTAAGAGACATTTTGTACATTTATTCCCAGAATCTTACATCAGTTTTCTGTTTAACTTGCCATCTTATTATCTCTGCAAAATATAGAAATCCTCCACCTATTGTTTCGATTCCTATTTTGAGCTCTTATTCTTTCAGTTAGCACTTACTGGTTTAAATCAGCATTTGCAAAAAAGGTTTTTGAAACTCAGCTTCAAAACTCCCTTCGAGACCTTTTTGATAGATAATCGCTTTGAAACTCAAAAGGGAAGCTCTTTATCCCTAGAAGCTTATGCTTGATTTAAAGCATAATTGAAGTGTGTGTTCGTGCTTCATGAAGAGCTTCTCTTTTGAATCACACACTTTAGATATGTTATGAGGGTATACAAATTTTTTTCCTTTTTTTGGTTTCTTTATGTATTAGGATGGATTTTATATTCATATGTTAAATATCTTAAATTAGATTTTTTTTTCTTGAGAGTCTTGCCCATTTTCTTTATTGTTTTGAAATTTGAATCAATGTAGCAGGTGAGTTTGGGGTTTTAGTTAGGAAAATTAAATTTAGATCATTTGTCTTTAATATGACCATGTGATTATACTGAAGATATATATCTTAGATATGTAGCCTAGTTTATTATGAATTTCGCTTATACGTGGCATATTTAGTTGTTTCTAGTCTGCAAATTATTATACCACCATATATTATATGCATATAGTACTTATAAATTGTAAAAATAAATATACTTAACTCCAATGTTTTAAATATCGGCCGGTAAGCCGCTATTATTGGCGATTTATCGGTTTTGGGGGCCTTCCGCTATGATAAGTTTGATTCTAGATCGGTTATCGTTTTTGGATGTTTATCGCCGATAATGCGGAAACAAAGTGAGTTATCAGCCGATATTGTTGGCCCAAATATCGGAATTATCGGCCTTTGGTTTGAGTTTCGATTTCGGATAACGAGCACCTATTCAATGCACTTTAAACCTGATCCACCCTGAGTTTCTACCATTGGTTAGTGATCCTAAACATAATTATTTACATTTTGGTATGTTTATATTTTATTAAGTATGGTTAGATTACATTTTAGAATATTATATAATGTATATCACCATTCGGTAATGTCACTTTGATAAATACTACTTATCCTTGATATCCGCTATTCAATATGGATTTTTGATCGTCTGATAAAGCCCTGATAACCGATATTAAACCTTGCTTAACTCATGAGGCATATGCCTCACACTTTGAAGCTTATGCCTTGGTTCCTAAAAGGCTCTGACGCTTTGCCTTGTGCTTTTGCTTTCCAAAACATTGGTTTAAATATTGAACAAGGCAGATAACTTCTGGGAATTGCAGACATTAAACATATGCATACAGCCACCGTGTTCAAACATGCCCAGCCATAAAACAGGGGATGCAATTTACTGTGCTGCTTAGCTATTGAATATGATTGATACAGCCATGTTATTTCTTTTGATTTCATTAGTTTCCATGTGAAGAATGGAGTGACCGATTGATTGATAGTCTAAATTTCTAGGAGCGTATTATGCTTTAAACCTTTTGATCTGCCTTTACTGCTTTCACTCATATTCTTATATTTAAGGGGAAATGGGTTTGGTATGCTGCTATTTTTCAATTTTGTTCGTTTATGCCTTATGGAAGTATGGAACTTTTTTCTTGGTTTAACTTTACTTTGTATTTACTGCTCATCTAGTACTGCTTAAATGCAGATTTTCTTTTTTAAGCTGGAACAGTCGAGCTCTGACATTCTTTCTCTAGTTGTTTGTTTTATTAATTTCATTTTGCTATTATTGATCTCGTGGAACTGTTTATGCTACTGCGGTACATGCTATCAGGAAATTATAATTGCTTGTATGATGCTATTCTATCTGACGTATCAGTGTGCTGATTTGGTGCTTCTGACACATTTGTATGCAGGCTGAAAGTTTGCAGGCAGAGAATAATGTGCTTCAAGTGGTAAGCTAACAAGAATTATTCCATACTTATTGTCAATCATAAAATCTTGCAGTTTCTTACTTAGATAACAATGACTTGTACATGGTTGCCTAGTCCTTGTTCGCACTGCTGCGGGGGGGGGGGGGGGGGGGGATTGACCCATCATGAGAGATCTTAGTGGCCACTATTCTCTTTGGAAGCTTGGCATCAACTGAATTATTTTTGTGGAATTTTTTTTTGTTATAATTGTATTTCATGCAATTCTCACCATTTGAAGGACTTGGCTTATTATCTAAAATTTGTTATTATTTGCTATTCCTTTTAAGTTTTCTTCCTAACCCTCTCTGTATTTTCTCCGGAATACCTGATTTCACAGGAAATTAAGGTTATCATAGAATATTGAAAGTGGCTTATCAGTTAAGACTCCAAAGCCAACAACCACACAGAGATTATCCTTTCCTATTTTATATAATAATGAAAGTTTCTTTTGATCCTTCGATTGAGAAGGCTTATGTTACTTCCAATGCATATTAACTTTTTTTTTGGGTTTTCCTTGAAGTTGTTTTTTTCCTTGTTTGCGTATGTATCAGCTCATGTACATTTTTTTAAAAAATATAGCTATTAAAGCAACAACAAACAATTCAAGGATTGATGGAGGAGAACCAGAAGTTGCAGAGGATTCTTGTGGAGGACCTAAAAGTTCCTCCTAGTAAGCTCCACATGAGCAGCGAGAGTTTTGTCAAGTCTAATTTTGCATGTTCCAACTGTTTTGAATGCCGTAGAAGAATGAGGAAAACAGGAAGATAGCATTAACTTCTCCAGAGTCTTTTGTTTATCTGACCTTCGGTTGCTTTGATCTTGATGTGGAGGTTAGATTATTACAGAGGGGCCAAGAAATCATTGCGGATAGTTGATGGATGTTCTTCACAGAGGTAAAAAGTTCTCGTTCTTTATAATTTTAATTTATTTTTTATTTAGCTGCTTTCTCCGAGAGAAACTTGACAAGTTAGCAAATATCTTGGAGTGCCATACAATGAGGGAAGATGGCCGTGGAAATCATATATATATTTAATAGGGAATGTTTATGATCCCTACTTTAGAAGGAATATTCTTGCATATATGATTGAACTGATTGCAAGATCATAGAAGTCGGGAACGCGGGACGCTATAGCGAGCCGCGACCCGGGTTTAGTTGTCCCAGATTCGTGTGGAACACAGACTGATTCACGTACTCCGGTGACCTGATTTAGAATTTAAGCCAGATACAATTTTTTCACATGCTATGATTACTGCTATAGCTGATGTTTTTCTTCAGATTTTGTGTCCCGCTTGCTAACTTTAATTTCTCCTAGTTGTTACTCCTGTAAACTCGTGCAGTTTTAAAAATCTTTAACATTCACATCACATAAAAGATATTAGAAGTAAGGGTGTAGATTTTGTTTCTGTTCAGGTATTCAACCCCATTTGTTAATAGCAGAGTAACATCTGCCTATCCGCATGCACACTTAGTTTACACCAAATATATGGTTATTGAGTCGCGCAACATCCAAATCCGCTAGAAGAAAACAAGTACGAAGTTGTAATGGAAGTCAAATGACTAAATATTTCCAGATCTTGGGGGTCAGCTGAAATAGACTTCCCCCCCTCTGTTCAGCTTTTATTCCATTTTACCACACTTCTGACTACTTTCTTCTTGATCAATTGTCTCTAATACTTTGTTAGGGTTCTGAGGTCAATCTTGTTATTAGCAATTGTCAGTATTCTGTGCATTTTGTTATTATGTTTTGGAGAAAGCAACTGCTTTCAAGTCATTTCAAGTTCCAAACTGTCTAGTCTGTCTCAGATTTTTCTTCTTCCAACAATAGCTCTATTACTTGTTTTTCCGACGTGGGGTTGGGAAGTTCCGTTTCATATCCCCTAATTTGGTTTTGCTCCGATTTTCATATCACCACACAGCTAGCTTATAGTATGCAAGGCTCAATATTAGAAATTACGGTTTTATTATGCGTGCAGTCTGCGACCGCTTAACGATTAATCTGATTAAGATTCAATTAATTGGATTATGGGGAATTATGGGCTTTTGAATTTTCTTAATATATATTTATTATTTATCTTATGTTAAAATGTATAAAATTCTCAAAAAATAGAAAATATACTTAAAAAATGCCAACAAACATAATTTAACATTAAATAACTAGTTTATCTACTTAAAAATTCAATTCGTATATCAAAATTAATTAGATACTTGAATGAAAGTTGCTAAATTAAACATTTAAACTAAAATTAAAAGTTCATAAACTAAAATAAAATCATCTATAAAGAGTGCAGAGCAGAGAGAGAGGGTCATGGTATTTGGGAAAAGATTAGGGCTTTTTTTATTCAGTTAGTTGGATCGAGTTTGGGTAAATGAGTACAACCCACAATCAAATTATTAAAAGAAAAAAGTGGTTGGATTAACAAATTATGTGGGCGCCTACTTAAAAATCAGCCGATTAAGCCGGTGTCCGCATAATTGGGCGCATAACTCATATCCAGCGCGTTTTTATCCTGCTTTCCCTTAAGTGGGTGCTTAAACCTTTTTTTTAGAACACTGATGAGACTCATTTCCTCACATGATATCTAATCTAGTATAAGATTTTCCCTAAATATTATTAACTTGGGAAGACTTTTCAAACTGCGATATCAATTAAAACTAAGTCATTGATTGGTTTTAGCCAAGAATTCGCTATCAAACCGATGAATCTAAATTATGGGCTCTTTGTTCATCTCATTCGGGTATCTGCAGCTTGCTATTGGAAACAGATTTTAATATTTGGGCAAGTATGCTGAACTTCAGCCCTTATGGTTATGGGATGTGAGCCTATACAAGGTCAGGGCTTTCTCTTCCGGTGCTAATGACTCTTAGGTGACCAAATATTGATGATATATTAAGTCCATAAGGACAGCAACAAAGCCTAAGTCCATAATGATAACATCAATGCCTGTATTCCAAAAAAATTATAAAGGCAACAAACTATTTAGCTCTATTTCCTGATACAGTTTCAGACTTTATGCCTTTTTCTGTTTTCAGATTTAATTGAGTTTCATTTTTTTGCTGTAATCTTTGTCTATCTTCCATCAATCTTCCTTGAGGAGCATTTAGCCTACTGATCATGAACATTTGTAAACGAAAATTGTCTATTCACAAGTTGGATTTTGAACCTCGAAAGTGGGTGCTCTAAATTATTTTTAGGATTGTCACTCATTCTATGCCAACAATGCCTTTGAACTATAGGCAACATGTTTTGTTATCTAGAATTGCTAAATGGATCTTTTTTTTCGCATATTATGTATGTAGCTTCAGTTTTCTTGGTGGTCTGGCAATATCGAGCACTCTTTTAAAACAAAATTTCTGAATTAAATGTACATTTCATGTTCTGATTTTCTCTTTCTTTTCTCTCTATTTTTAGGTTTTCCGAATCTAGTTCAGTTCTTCGGTCACAAATATCACGAGCTCAACGGAGATATTGTCAATTGCCTGGATCTCAGGACGTTGTCACATTATGTATCTAATAGACTGATAGCTCTTTGTAGCTTTGACATAATATTAAATATTTTACCATTACACATAAATTTTTTTTTATCCCCAAAATTTTTATCAGTGAAAGTGACCTTTTCCTTCTTCCTTCTGTGTTTGTATGATCTATGTAACTATTTTTAGATAAACACGTGCATTCTTTTTAACAACTGATTAATTAAATTTTATCTTCTGTTCATTAGGTTCTAGAAGTAATTCTCTTCATGTTCAACCTTTACAAGGATTTTGGCAACGTTCATGCATTTATATTTGCACAAAAAAGTCAGATCACATCTAAGTATATATTATTTTTTTGCTTTTCCCTATATGATATGATGCATTATTCTCTCTCTCTCTCTTTTCCTTTATGTGACACGGTAACTCAAGTTATATCTGATTTGGCATTTTCTCCTAGATTATTGACTAATCATACTTTAGTCTATTAGCTAATGTGTTTGCTTTAGAGATTAATGGATACCAACTATAGGAGGAAATTTTATTTTTATGATAGTGGAAGGTCAACTTCGCCCCCTTATCTGCTTCTTCTCAACCTTGTCATATTCCAAACTGTGCATGTACCCAAAAGAAAAAAGGGGGGAAATATTACATATCATAAGGTTTGCTCATGTTTTGAACATATAGAGATAGCCGATTTTTCGAAAAAGAAAAAAGAAAAAAGATAGAATTAATAATTGTAGATCGAGATGATGTCAAGTCTGATAAGCATTTTGAATTTTAAACTCAAGAATTATAATTATACTATGACAAAGCTACAAAATACCTTTCGTACTGGCTCCAATCATTTCCCAACCAATCTCTCTTTTTAATTTGGGCTATGCAAAGCGTGAGCATCATGCTGACTTAAGCTTAACCACGCTGGAGTGGGTGAAGCTAATGACTAAGAGCGGATAGAGTTAGTCATGGCTTTTGACTATAGTTTCTAGAGGATATTTCCCCATAGGATCAATCATTATTTTATCCTGTATGTATTAGTTGAGCTTGCATGCATTATTCATGCTATATATCTGTTGAGCTTGCGTGCATTATTCATGCTATATATATATATATATATAAATATATGTGGGTCTATGACAAAGATACAAAATACCGTCGAACTGGCTCCAA
>BQKN01063041.1:216552-230926 GCA_022839385.1 Asparagus kiusianus
TATCATGATTATTTAAATTGATAAAAAATAGAGTAAAAATAAAAAAAGAGAACAAAGTGTTTTGTGGGATTGATCATCAACTCGATGATCTCTCTCTCAAATAAAATATTGTCATTATTTCCTTCAACCTAGACTGTGACCACGTGATCCACTATTTGTGAGTTATAAACATATTAGTCTAGTATAACATCTCTATTTATTAGTATCTTGAAGTCTTTAAAAGATGGGTGATATTAAATTCGTAAATAAATTTTACATATGAATTTACTTGCAATATGTCATTGAACTTTTAGTTGTGGTTTGACTCATATTCACGTTAACTTTTAGTTGTTGTTATACTCATATTTATATTATCTAATATTCTTATTTTATTTTATAGCTCATTCTCTGTATCATAGAAGTAAAACTGAAAGTATAAAGAATTATTTTATTACAAAATTAGAATTGGAAGATTATGATATATTTCGTTATGTGTTCTAAATATAAAAATTTCTTTTTTTTATGCAAGATCCCTATCAAATCTACCCCAAATGATGTGAATAAAAAATGCTATTATAACTTACTTGCCTAAGGTAATTGTATTTTATATAGGACACATAACTCATCTGGAATATCCACATCTGCTAAGTGGATTTTGCTGTTGTGAGGTAACATGTTAGAGGTTTGTATTCAAATATTTTGACTCTATAAAAGACGTAAGAATTTGGAGTGCATAGTTTATATATCGTAAAGAACATATTGGTTCATGAAGAATTTTTTTTAATAACGATATTATTACAGTGATATTACTATTTAATATTAAATTAATTTTATTATATAAGATTATATGACTCTTTTAATAAATTATAAAATATATATACGAAAACCTCGATGTTTATAGCCAGTAGTTGGGCTCCACAAAATAGGTTAACTTTACATTATAGTTTACTACTTATAGTACTGTTGACAATGTTATTACATTTCCTTTTTATCGTATTATTCATATTTTTCTAATGTAAGTTCTCTTTTGCTAATCACTTAATTGACTATATTTAGTTTTCATAATATTAGAGGTTAGAATATTCTCTTCTATTTAAAAAGTGTTGACATTATTTTTTTAAAAAATATATACACATAGTAGCAATAGTATATACTTCAGTTCAACTCAAACATTGGCTTGAAGCTATTTAAAGTGAGGTCCTTTCTATGCTAGAATGATGATATAGTGATTACTCAGTCTATAAGTCAAAAGAAGAAATTTCTACAAATGAAAAGTAATTTAATATATCAATTTAAGAACTAATTTATAAAATATACATGGTCAATACAGAGATAGCTATAGAAAGTAAGGTATATATCATTAATTGAGGCAAAATGGCTAGATTGGTATATTTTTTCGAGGCTTAGTGACATGCTGGTATATTTTCTTTTAGTTTTATCAAATTAGTATATTTTTCGACTCTGGTGTCATATAGGCCTAAAATTTGGTCGGAGTTACTGTTCCGACCAAATTTAGTTACTGTTCCGACCAAAGTTTAGTTACTGTTCCGGCCAAAAATCCCATCAGCCTTGGTTGGAACAGTAACTCCGGCCAAATTTAAGGTCTAGTGACGCCGGAGTTAAAAAAATATACCAATCTGACAAAACTAAAAGAAAATATACCAACATGTCACCAAGACTCGAAAAAATATGCCAATCTGACTATTTTGCCCATTAATTGACTTATCTGTGTGTTATGCTAAAAATGCAATAAAAATTTAGAAAACTATAAAATAAACACCCTCAAAAGTTTTAAAAATTATAAAAAACACTCTAAACTTTTATAATTTACAAATATAAAAAACTATTAAACATTACATTGAAATTAAGGAATTACAAAAAATTATTGAAAATTTTCAAACTTTAGAGGGGTAATTTGCAATGTACATTTGCAATGTACTAAACTTTAAGGGTTTTTTTTGTAAATTTTAAATTTAATAGATTTTCTATTAGTTATGTTTTTCTTAAAAAGTTATGGGTAATATTTACCATGAAAAGTTTTTCCTATACCTATACTTTTAAAAGGTGTATGATATCTTTAGTAAAATTTTAATTTTCTAGGGGTTGTTAGTAATTTTACATATTCATTTTAATATCAATAGGTTAGAAATTCTTATGGTGGCTTTTTGTAAATTATGAATTTTAGGGGTTTTTTATAACTTTTTAAACTTATAGGTCTTTTCTACAGATTGTAAATTATTTATAAACTATTTATAATTCATATACTTTCAATTTACTAATGAATTTGAAATTCTTAGGGAGTTTTTTTTGTAAATTTTGAATTTTAAAGGTTTTTTATAATTTTTAAAATTTTAGGAGTGCTTTCTATAAATTATAAATTATGTAGGGGATATTTATAATTCCTATATTTGTAATGTACTGTTAGGTTGGAAACTATCATGATTTTTATAAATTTTATAATTTTTAGGGTTTTATTTTGCAATTTATAAAAAGTTTAGAGTATGTATTTCAAATTCCATAAAATTTTGAGGGTTGTTTGAGTTATTTGTAGGTTTTTAGTGTGTTTATAGGTTTAAAATTTTCAATGTGTTGTTTTATTAATTTTGAATTTTTAGGGGTGTTTTTACAATTTTAAAACTTATAAGATATTTTCTCCAAAGTCAAAAAACTTTCAGTTTCTAGCTAGCATATGTTTTTCAAATTTCTTACTGAATTGAAATAAGTAAAATTTGTAATTTTCAAGATGTTTTAATAAGTTTTTTAATTTGTAAGGGCATTTTTGTAATTTAAAAAATTTAGAGAATATTTTTTGTAAAGTCAAAAAACTTTTAGGTGTTGGTTAACATATATTTTTTAGATTTCCTTACAAACTGAAATAAGTAAATGATTTGAATTATATGAAACAAATCTCTTTTATCAAATAACATGTTAAGTCTCATTATGAAAAGAATAAATCATTTAGTTCCAATTCAAAAAAGATATGATAATTTTAATAGATTAGGATAACATTGTAATATTTAAAAAAAATCTAAGGGTAATATTGACCATAAAAATATTTTTTCGAACTCGTACTTTTAAAAGAAGTATGATAATCATCTAAGGACGGGGCCTAAAATCACATGATTGAGCTAAATTGTGGATGATCCGCTCCGTTGAACTTGATCAACATATTCTAAAACCCCAACACACCAAGTTTGTGGTGAACCCATCGTCGTTTGACCCCCGTCGAGCCATGTGAAAAGTTCTATTCATTCGAAACCGTTAAAATTGATAGCAGTGGATGAATGGTCAAACGACGACGGGTTCATCCTAAACTTGGTGTGTTGGGATTTTATAATATGTAGATCAAGTTTAACGGAGCGGATCATCCACAATGTAGGTTAATCATGTGATTTTAGGCCGTGTCCTTAGATGATTATCTAAGGTGTCACCTTAGGAACACTTCTCCATATATATATATATATATATATATATATATATATATATATGTTATGGTGTTCCCATTTGCTAGAAATATAATGTATAAGCAAATCACTGATCAGTGCATTTCAGCAATCGAGGCCCCAATCAACTTAGTGGCCCAAGTCCGACAGAGGCCTCGATCCCACCAACTCATCAAGTTGACATTCTTTCATGCCGACACGAAAGGCAGGATCAGCCGACCTTATCGTCGAAGATGACTCACCAAGAGCACTCGACCATTTACCCAGCGACTCACAGAGATGATTTGGTGAACATCCCCTCTCGACTAGGTTGAGGAATAACCTCCGCCTCAAGTCTCTTCCTTTGAATACTTGTCAGCATCTCAGTCCACCTCAGACAAGCATTATCCTGATAGTAGCCTGAAGGTCTTCATGACTTGTCACCTGCCCACGTGCCTTCTGCCACGCCCTCAATTACTTTCCAAAAAATACGGAGATATCCTCTCTCATACCGAAGTGACTTCTCCACCATTCGCCAACTGATAGCTATAAAGCGAGGGATGACTTAGCAAGGGTCAACTGAAGATATGGCCAAATCCTTTATTCTTATCCAAATACCCTGCATCTGAAGTCCTATAAATACAAACATAGGGTCTTCTTGCGAGGGGGGAGGATTATTATCAAGACGAGGAGGTGCTGTCGAACTTCAGAGTCAAGAGCCACGAATTTCAGCAAGGGCTAGCGAGATCCCGCGAACTTCGACATAAAGAAGGAGACTTTCGAAGGATCTGAAGCCCGTTTCTACCTTTCCTTGAGATTAGGCTTGGTCTTAATCTCGAGAAGAGTACTGATTTCGCTTGATCAATATCAGTACTTCAGCGAATACTTCCTTTGTAAAGTAGGAGCTCTGATCAAATATTCTGTCAACCAGATCCAGATTCGAGGCGGTCTACGGATAAACCCCGGCATAGGTAAAGATCCCACGCAAATAGCAACAAGCAATAAACGTTCTCTGCTGTGTGTTGTTTGAAGGAGATTATAATTTTCTTTATTTTTTCATTGTGTAAGATCTTATAAAAAGATCGTCCCTTTTCGGACTTGTTGTAACGACTAAAGTTGTAATGAGTTATACAATAAAGAAAATAATTTTCGACCCAAACACACTTCTCTCCTCATCTTCCACCTGTTGCCTCCTCCTTTGTTCTTCCTCCTCTGCTTGGGTTGTGGTTGGCTCATTTGCTCTCTATTCATTATGCTGTATTGGCTCTGCTGTGAGTCCCTGACCATCCATTGCATCCCTTAGCTTTTGTATTACTTTCCCTGCCCTAGAGCCTGCCCATTCATTTACATAGTGGATCATAGAGTTAATAATATTTTCAACAGAAGGGGAGTCATTTTGGAAAATTTTGTTGTTGCGTGCATGTCATATGCACCAGCACACAGTTGGGAACACTGTTTGCCAAATGATTCTATGATTAGGAGGATGTGAGGAATTGTCCTCTAGAGGAATGAGGTCGTGTAGGTTATTCGGCCATTCTGTGTGGGCAAATCTAGCTCTGAAGGATCCCCAAACATTTTCTGATAGTTAACATTTTAGGAATAGATGCTCTGAGTCATGCAACTCATTTAGGCATAAAGAACAAGCCAGATCCCCCTACCACCCTTTTCTGCTTAAATGCACTTTGGTGTTTAGTTTGTTGAGGGACAAGAGCCAGAAAAAGATTTTAACTTTTAGAAGGAGAATTGATTTTCATATTTGCATAGAGGTAGAGGAGGTAACCCCTCCTCTAACTGAGAACTTGTATAAAGAGTTCACTATGAATTCCCCTGAGATGGATAGAGAACATGATGGGGAATCAACCATCCCCAATGTATTAAAGGCCTTGTAGTCAGAGGAATAAGAACTCTAACAAAATTGGAATTATTCAAACTTCCAAATCTTTTTTTTAGTTGAAAGGGAAATTTTCATGTGAAGCCCACTTTTCTTTTTGTTGCAAGATACTTTGACAAAAAATATTTGCTGAGTGACATCAAATTTCACATAACAGAATGATGATTATGAGATGACTGTCCATAATTAGCAAAATGAGATACTAAGAAATAATGGGTTACTAAGAAATAAAATGATAAGGTCTACATATTTTAACGTGACTAATTAGTGAGTCTCATAATAAGGATCAAAACTTATAGGAATAATAAAGGAGACGAACACACAGATTTAACGAGGTTCGACAACGTGCCTACGTCCTCAGGAGCTACACCACACAATTCTTTTATTGATTGAAGAAGAAATACAAGCTCTCAAACTAGGGTTTTATCTCTTTGAAATCTCTTTATCAAAAGCTCTCTCTTTTGATGGTTTTCTGATGCTTAACAAACCCTAAAAACGTTTGGATATTTATATCAAACCCAGCCCAAACAGATTTCTTGAACTCATAAGGAATCTAGCAAACAACGTCGCGGTCGATCGTGATGGTGCGCAAGTATCGGGGTCGACCATGACTGTCGACCGAACCAAAACCCGAGAGCAGAAAACATTACAGGGTTAGCACGGTCAACCGTCACGGTTGACCGCCTTCATCTCCAGCCTCTCCCTAACTCCTGAGGACGTTCGCGATCGACCACCGCTGACTCACGGTCGACCGCCAGGCTGACTGGCAGTTCTCCTAAACTTTGTGGACTGTGTTCTTCGTGATTCCAGCTTCGACTTCAACTTTGGGTCTATACTTTAGACTAACAATCTTTCACTTGGAGACCATAGTGCCATCAGTGAGTTCACCCGAACTCTCCCCTTCTTCACATGTATCTTCTCCTCCCCGAAAAAAACCTTTCTTCAATCACTAATATCCTGATGATCTTGCCGATCCTCGTAGTGTGGCTCTACCTTCGTCTTCTACTCGTGAAGGTCAACTGAAGTTACGCACAACTCCAGTTTCTCAATGGTGACTGCCTTCGTCAACATGTCCGCCGGATTTTAACTCCCTAAAATCTTTGTTAAGTGTAACTTTCCGTCTTCAACTAGCGAGCATATAAAATGATATTTGACATTGATGTGCTTCGTTCTGGCATGATATACTGGATTCTTGAAAAGATGTATAACGCTCTGACTATCACAATAAAGAACTCCTCTCCCTTGCTTCAGATCCAACTCTTCCAAGCACCCGTTCAACCAGATCATTTCCTTGCTTGCTTCGGTCACCACGACATACTCAGCCTCGGTTGTAGATAAAGTCATAATCTTCTGCAGACGTGAGACCCAGTTCACTACTGCCGACGCTAAGATATAAACATATCCCGTGGTGTTTCGCCTCGTATCATGATCACCGGTGAAGTTCGCATCCACGTATCCCTACAGCACCAACTTCTTTCTCCTGAAACATAGTGGTTTGTTTGTTACTCCCCTCAAGTACCACAATATCCACTTCATGACCTTCCAATATTGCTTCCCTGGATTGCTTGCAAACCTACTCACAACTCCCACTGCATGGGCGATATCCGACCTCGTGTAAACCATCACGTATATAAGACTCCCAATGGCCAAAGAATATGACACTCTGCTCATATGCTCTCTATCTACATCTGTCTTAGGTGATTGGTCCTCAGATAGCTTGAACTGACTTCCAAGGGGCGTGCTAACAACTTTAGTATTCTGCATGTTGAATTCTCAATGTATTCAGCTTGACTCAATCTTAACGTTCCTTCAGCTTCATCCCTACTGATTCTCATCCCTAGAATCTACTTTTTTGCACCCAGATACTTCATTGCAAACTCCTTTGCTAGTTGCTTCTTCAAACTGTTTATATCTTCTAAACACGGTCATGCTACCAACATATCATTAACATATAATAACAAGATAATAAAGCTGGACTCGAACATTTTGAAATAACAGTAATGATCCGAATTACATCTTCTGTAGCCATTGTTTTGCATGAAGTTACCAAACTTCTTGTACTACTGTCTCGGAGCCTGTTTCAAACCATATGAGCTCTTCTTGAGCTTGCACACCATCTCTTCCTTTCATTCTTTAATGAAACCAACAAGCTGCTTCATGTAGATTTCTTCATCTAAGTTACCATGAAGAAAGACAGTCTTCACATCTAACTGCTCAAGAAAGAGGTCTTCTGCAACTACCAAACTTAACACCACTCTGATGGTTGTAAGCTTCACGATAGGAAAAAATATCTTCGTGTAGTCCACTCCTTCCCGCTGTTAAAACCCTTCACTACTAATCTGGGCTTGAATCTCTTGCTTCCATCACTCTCCTGCTTAACCCGGTAGATCCATTTGTTATGTAAGGCCTTCTTCTGTGCAGGTAGCTGGGCTAACTCCCATGACTCATTAGTGAGTAGAGAATCCATCTCCTCCTGCATCACATACTCCCACTGTTGAGATTCACTCACTTGCATAGCCTCCTCATAGCATTCTGGTTCACCGCTATCTGTTAATAATAAATAATCAAGAGATGAAAATATCTGAGATTTAGTTTGGGTACCCTGGATGACCTCCTAAGCTCCACGCCCTGGGTAGTTGCTTCTGTACCTGGAGCCTCCTCCGTTCTATGGTCAGAACAAACATCATCACCCATATCTGAAAGTTCCTCTAAATCCATGTACTCGGATCTTCCTGCATCCGTAGTGCTGCTCCCACTGCTTTGGCTATCCTTGGTATTTTTCATGTTCTTATACATCACCTCCTCATTGAATATCACGTCTCTGCTTCTGATGATCTTCCTATTCTTCTCATCCCAAAGACGATACCTGAACTCATCAATGTTGTATCCAATGAATGTGCACTTCTGTAACTTAGCCTCTAGCTTGTCTCTGACATGGTCACTGATATGAACATAAGCCACGCAACCAAATACCCGCAAGTGTGAAAGATTTATCTTCTTTCCACTTAAACCTCCTCTGAAATCCCAAAATTTAATAGAACTGATGGCCCGTGATTAATAAGGTAAGCTATCGTATGCACCATATCCGCCCAAAACGTCTTAGGCAAACATGCGTGTAATCGCATGCTCGTGGCACGCCTCGTCAATGTTTTGTTCATCCTCTCTGTAATACTGTTCTGCTGCAGCATCCCTGGAGTAGTCCTCTCTAAATGAATACTATTTATAGCACAGAACCTCTTGAACTCCAGCAGCTCGTATTCTCCACCATTGTCTGATCTCAGACACTTCACCTTCAGATCTGTCTTATTCTCCACCATGGCCTTCCACTTCTTGAAGACTCCGAACACCTCTGACTTGTGCTTCATAAAGTAGACCCACGCCTTCCTCGAGTGATCGTCGATGAAGGTGACATAATATCTCAATCCGCCAAAAAAAAACACACCGGTTGGACCCCATACATCTGTATGAATCAACTCTAGCTTCTGAGCCTTAGGTGGTCTTCCATCCTTCTGGAAACTAACCCGCTTCTGCTTCCCAAAGATACAGTCTTCACAAATCCCAACTTCCATGGAGTCGATCCTGGTTAGCTTTCCCTATGAATGTAAGATCTTCATCATCTTCTCGCTCATATGCCCTAGTCTGTTATGCCACAGATCTGTACTCTCTTTGCTAGCTGCAATTGCAAGGGTGTCACTCGCATGTAAAGTGAGATAGAGAGTCCCTAGTTTGTTACATCGAGCAGCTATCATCGTACCGTTAGAGATTCTTCATGAATCCCCTGTGAATATTAAAACATAGCCTTCTGCTCCAAGCTGTCCCACTGAAACAAAATTCCTCTTCAGCTTCGGCACATGTCTTACGTTCTTCAGGATCCACTTAGAGCCCTTCATCTGAATCTGCACTTCACCCTTTCCAACAATATTACAAGGCTCGTTATTCCCCAAATAAATTTTTCCAAAGTCACTTGCTATATAATTCTGAAGAAACTTCATGTTAGCAGTGGCGTGGAAAGAGGCTCCTGAGTCGATGACCCAAGAATCTGAGTCGTTATCCATAGCAAGGATCAAGGCATCTTGCACGATATGAACCTCCTGCTCACCCGTATCCTTCTTTAGACTCTTGCAGACTGAAGACATATGGCCTTCCTAGTCGCAGTTATAACACTTCCCTTTAATAGGCTTAACCTTCGAGTTTGATCTCTTCTTTACTGATTTCGACCGATTCCTGTTTTGGTTCCTTTTCTTTTGGCTTCTGCCTCTTTGCTCGAAATTTAGGGCTGAATCTAAACCTTCTGATTCGGACGATTTCCTTCTAACCTTCTCGGATAGAATCATGCTAACAACCTCACTCAGTTTTAACTTTTTCTTCCCCGCTGAATTGCTGATTGCCGTCACACAACCTGCCCAACTATCCGGTAATTACGATAGTAACAGTAGGGCTTATACTTCGTCATCAAACGTGATGTCTATGGAGATAAGCTGATCAACAATCGTGTTGAACTCGCTGATGTGCATCGTGAAGGACCGTCCTTCTGTCATCTTGATGTTGAAAAGAGTCTTGACGAGATGCATCTTGTTTGCTGCCGACGGTTGCTCGTATATTTTCGCGAGCGCTTCCATAAGCCCCACCGTCATCTTCTCCTTCAAGATATTATGGGCTACTGATTTGGCGAGCGACAACCGGATTTGTCCTAGAGCATTTCTATCCAGTATCTCTCAATCATCATCTGACTCCTTTTTCTTTTGTCCCTTATCATTGCCCATCAACGGGCGATACAAGTCCTTCTGGTACAGATAGTCCTCCATCTACAACTTCCAGTAGGTGAAGTCGGAGCCGTCAGACTTCTTGATCTTAGATTTGATTTCCTCTGTCATGGCTTTTACACAATTGCCGAACGAAGCTCTGATATCAGTTATTGGGGATTCGAAACAATCAAATCGAACCCTTGCCCTTCCGGACCTTATGTTGAAAGTAGGAAAGTAGAAAAATTCACCACAAATAAAGATCAAAACTTGTAGGAATAATAAAGGAGACGAACACACAGATTTAATGAGGTTCGGTAATGTGCCTACGTCCTCGGGAGCTACACCACATAATTCTTTTATTGATTGAAGAAGAAATACAAGCTCTCAAACTAGGGTTTTATCTCTCTGAGATCTCTCTATCAAAAGCTCTCTCTTTTGATGGTTTTCTGATGCTTAACAAACCCTAAAAACGTTTGGGTATTTATATCAAACCCAACCCAAACAGATTTCCTGAACTCATAAGGAATCTGGCAAACAGTGTCGTGGTCGACCGTGACGGTCGACCACGCAGGTATCGCGGTCGACCGCGGCGGTTGACCGAACCAAAACCCGAGAGCAGAAAACATTATAGGGTTGGCGCAGTCGACCGCATTCAGATCCGGCCTCTCCCTGACTCCTCTGTACGTTCGCGGTCGATCGCCGCTGACTCGCGGTCGACCGGCAGGCTGACTGGTAGTTCTTCTAGACTTTTTGGACCGTGTTCTTTGTGATTCCAGCTTCGGCTTCAACTTTAGGTCTACACTTTAGACTAATAAATATGAACACTATAAGTTTTGATTAATTGAGGATATCGATGCTGACAACATTCTGGTTATGAAGTTCATTTTTTTCATTGATCTATAAGAACCCCCATAAAAACAAAACTCCTATTAACATTTATTATCATACCAATAAAAAAATTCTCCATGTGCATGATGATGGAAAGAAGAATAAGTAATATGGATGAAATAATTTGAACTTGCATTTTTTTCTTTCTCCTTCTCTTGTCCACCATTAGTTTCGAAGTAATGAAAAAAGGGCCTCTACCAACTACTGTCTCTCTACAGTCAGAGTTTAGGTTAGTCTTCTTCCCTAACTCCTTTACTCCTCTAACAAACCTTGCCATGATGACTTGTGACAACTTGCCCTCGCTTAGAAGTCAAATGTAAGATATTCTCATCTTTTAAGCAAAAGGAAAACATTACATCACTGTCAACTTATGCTAATTAATGCTAGACAATAAAATTCATCCGAAAAAAAAAACGAACCATTAGAAAAGAGCCATCTGTATTTCTCAAGCTTGATTCAAAAGGTTCAGAATTCATATGTTTCATAAAAATGAATTTCTCTGTTATTAATAAATATATGGGCATGCACATAATTATTATTGTAAAATGATCTCTTTGATGTCTAACCACAATGTATGAAGAGGTTCTGAATACTTCTGCACGGATCAAGCATGGCTAGTTAATATCCTAAGTATTAGGTGTCATGGTTCAAATTTATATATACTTTGCATAGTAGATAACAGAGCATAATGTAGTAGGAAAGTTGTGAAGATATTATACACGTTAGGTAGCTAATAAAGTTGAAGGAGCTGGTAGCAGACTAAAACTAACTCTAAACGTCAATATCACCTAACATCAACAAACACAACACTATGCATTCCTCTATATAAACTCATTTATGATGGTAGTTTTCACATCCTTGAGCTAGCTAATAAACACAAGCCCTAGAAATGAATATGAATTTATTAGCGGTTAGTGTTGTGGGTCTCTTGGTGGTTGTGATAGCCGTAGCTCCGGCCATGGCCACCGACTACACGGTGGGGGATTCGTCGGGGTGGACGCAAGGTGTGGATTATAAAACTTGGGCTTCTGATAAAACCTTCAAGGTTGGAGATACCTTAGGTAAGTCTAGTTTCTTTCTCCTATGTCTCCTAGATGTTTCCATTTTGCATTTCTCAATATATAAAATTTTATCCTCAATTCTTGTCAAACCGTTTAAATTCTGGTGTAGAGGAAGAGAACTTTGATATGATATCTAGATTTCGGTTCATAAAAAGGATGCTCAACCTACAAAGGCATATCATCATTACAGCTTTAGAATTTTGATGCAGTAATAGTATCTTTTGATAAACATATGTTAGATGCATGTGCCAATACATTTATCCTTACTCTTTCTCTATTTATTTTTAAACTAGAAGCTAATTTGTAAAATTTCAATGACGTATTCCATATGGAAACTTTCTCACTTGACAAGTGACCACTTTAAGGGTTGAACTACTAGTAGCAAATTAATTATTTTCACAGTAAATGCCCCCCCCCCCCCCCCACGCCCCACACCACTCTCTCTCTCTCTCTCACGTGGTTTATTGATACTCCGTAATCCTGTAATTTATTGATACTCCGTAATTCTTTTGATCTGTATTAACAAGCTTTATCTGTCTTACAAACTGTTATTACGTCTCTTCCGTATTTCTTGTGTTTTTTTAATTAAAAGACTTGTATGTAAGATACTAAATAAAGAAATTGGTTATTGTTAGGGAATATCTGAAACCTCAGTTTTCCAAGTCCATTTCCATTTTCAGAATGGATTTAATTGTCTGTTTAAATCAATCATGCAATATTTTTTGTGGCTTGGCCGCACGTAGAAGGAAGATGATAGAGATATATTATGATTGACACATGCCCCAACAGCTCCATAAACTATGTAATGTACAGTGTCTTTGAATCCACTGATATATAAATTAATCTTAATTTATATATATGGATTTGTGGTGGTTCATATTGTCAAATCAACTACTAAGAGAAAAGGTGTGAGGTTGATACCTTTTTATATGATATTCAGTGTGAGTTTCATCACGTGGTTTTTCTTAGCAGCTAATTTAGTAAAATGAACTGTCATCTCATTTTCTTTATTTCTTATACGCACGCCTAGAACACGTACTTCTTCAAGGGCATATAATTAGCTCATACATGATCTACTAGCTAATCATTGATATGCATATTTGCCCACCTGTGATCCATATGGACTTGCCCAAGTGTTAGTTTCGCCTACAACGGGTAATTAAGTTTGACAATTAATGGGTAAACTAGATTAATTAGTGCTAGTCTAGTTATATGATAGACTATACGGTAGGGCCAGTTTGGTTTCGATAAGTGTAAACTGATTTTCATAAAATACTGTTATTTAAGTTAAACTCAATTTGGCTATTTTCAATTAAAACTGATTTAGAACTAATAGTTAACTAATTTTTTATTTGATTCAAGTTTGAGTTAGATTCATATTATTGCCTTTATTTTTTATACAATCCCGTTTATTCCAGACTACCACCGCCTTGGATTGATTATCAGTAGATACTATGTATGATTGCCAAACTACCCCTATATTCACGCTTCATTTATTAAGTTATTAAGTTAAATGAGAGATTTCTTGAAAAAAAAATAATTAATTTTTTTTCCAATTTATGAATCCTAATTAAAATGAGTCGTAATTAATGTTTGCCACAGTGTTCACCTACGGCTTCCTGCACAGCGTGAACGAGGTATCGAAATCGGACTACGACGGCTGCTCCTCATCAAACTCCATCCAGAGCTACACCGACGGCAGCACCAAGGTCTCCCTCGACAAGCCCGGCGCCCGCTACTTCATCTGCGGCACCCCCGGCCACTGCTCCGGCGGCATGAAGCTTGCAGTCTCCGTCGCCTCGTCCGGCTCCGACGGCAACACCTCCCCCTCGACCCCCGGCTCGGGCTCCGGGTCGCCGACTACACCCTCGGGGAGTACTCCAGCGAAGAACACGCCGGACGGCGCAAGCACGGCGGCCGGCGGAGGGGTTAATGGGGTGGCGGCGGCGATGGCTGCTGGGGCTTTGTTCGCGGGGCTAGCACTTTTGGGCTAGGGGAGAGACAGTGCGTCGATAATATTGTTGTGTTGTGTAGCTTTGTTGTTCGTTTGTGGTTTAGTCTGAGGAGGTTATTTGCTTTGCTAGGGTATATGTGTATCATGAGATGCAGATTTGTTTGTTTTTTTTTTTTTTTGGTGTTGTTTTACGTATGAGATCTTATGTAGTATCCTTTTTCCCTCTTGACTTGTTTGTTCAACGTGGGTAATATGAATTTGATATGATTACTTTGGGCTCATTTCATAAAAACCCTCAATTGAGGGACGGGGTATCTTGCTTATAAATGACAAATTATAAGGCTTGAGAGTGATTTTGAAAGCGCATGGATTTAAACATAAATGCAGGAAATTTTTTTGTGCTTATAGGCAGTGGCGGAGCTTAGTTGTTCTTT
>BQKN01063041.1:231871-248815 GCA_022839385.1 Asparagus kiusianus
AAAAAAAAAAAAAATTATTTTTTCAAGCTCCGCCACTGCTTATAGGTAAAGACCCCTTTCGGAAGTGAACGGGTTTGAAAAATATATAGGGTAAACTTTGGGTTTAGAGGCAAAATGAACAGTTCACTAAGACAAAATGGGTGTAGAAATAAATTAGTGAAGTAGTTTGCGTGTAAAAGTAATTTTGGAAGTGGGTGGATATCACAAGAAATGGATGTGTAACTTTAGATTTATAGACCAAAGAACTTTTCTATGAAGTAGGACTACTTTTTCTATAAATTTTCCCTACAAGCTGAAACAAATGACTCAGCTCTTCAAAATCCTAGAGCTTGGGATGGAGGTGCAACAATAAGGAAGAGGAAGGGTTTTTTGTGGTGATCTATTCCTTCTTTTCGGCAATAGTACAAATTTTTGGGCGGAATTGATGTCTCTCAAAGAAGGATTACTTCTTTCTAGAGGCGACGATATAATGCTTGTTGAGATTAAATTGGATTCTCAGATTCTTGTAGTAATTCTAAAAAAGAATTTTCTAAAGGCCTAGAAGTATCATCCTAAATTAAAATTATATCAAATTTGAGGAATATTCATTATTCTATCTCGTATATGTTCAAAGAGTTATGGATAGAATGGCGGCTTATGGCTCGAGAGAGAAATGAGGTTTTCAATCCTCATGATATTATATTGGACCGCCTATATGATTTTTGGTATTTGCATCGTTAGTGTGAGTCAACTATGGACTTAAACAAGAATTTTTTTCTCTCTATTGGATAGACTTAGATTCCTTTTGATTAGGAATTAAGTTGGTCATCAATGTTATCCTATTTTGCATAGAACTTGCAGGTTGTTGATACGAAAAGCCACAAGTGAACTCTTATTAGGATTCTAGTTGTAGTAAGAATAGAAGTTATTATGGACTTGGATTCTTATTGAGATTTAGAACTTGTAGACTTACATTCCTACTAGAACTCATATTCCGTATACAATAAGGAGTTGGGATCTTCAAGCCTTTATATGTATAGTCTTTCAAACTAATTATCAATATCAATCTACAGGGCACCAATCAAGAATAGAGGGTTCTCTTGTGAAGCCTATTTGATATTTTTCTCTCTTTTGTTCCTTTATTTGAGAAGTTGTATTAGATTTTTGGGGTGTATTAGGGATTGAGTGATTAGGAGATATTCACATGGTATTCCTTACAAATTGTCAGTAAAGCTATTCTCCTCCTTCGTCCGTGGATATAGGCTATAAGCCGAACTACGTATATCTGTACGTTATTTGTGTTCTTGATATTTTTCATGCTTTTGTGTGATTGCTATTAATTTATCCTAGAATTTGTCACAACAAATTAGTATCAGAGCCCTTAGCTATCGATTGAATGAGAAGATAATGACAACTAATGCGAAGTGTGATATCAAGAAGTTTGATAGAAATATCAGTTGCAACCTTTGGTAAGGTAGATTAGCGTCGTGCTAACATAGAGTAGATTGAAGAAGACTTTGTTGGGGAAGTCGAAGAAGTTGGCTATCATGATGGAGGAAGATTGGAACAAGTTGGATGATAAAGCTCACATAGCGATCTAGTTATGTATGAAAAACGAAGTCTTGCAAGAAGTTCTTATGGAAAACCCATCTGTTGATTTGTGGTCTAAGTTGGAGGATTTGCATTTGACAAATTCACTAATCTCCTCCTCTTGAAGTAGCGTTTGTATATATTTTGGATGTCATGTACACCCATCAATTCTCATATTGGTGAATTCAAATATATGATTATAGATTTGAATAAGATTGATGATGAACTTCAAGCCCTATTGTTCTTTGTCACCTTCCTACAAGCACTTCAAGTATATTATGATTTATGGTCAAGATTCTATTGTTATCAAAGACGTCAAAGAGAACTTGTTAAATAAGGAGAAGATCAACAAAGAGTTAACTACAAGGGAAAGTAGTAATAAAGATGATGACTTATTTGTTGAAGGAAGATCGGAGGAAAGGGGTTTTGGAGGTAACAGGTATAAGTCAAAGCATAGGAATCTAACCTATGTATATTGTAAGAAGGGCACATCAATGCCGATTATCACAGGTTGAAGAATAAGAAGAAACAAGAAGAGTATGAAGAAAAGCTAAAGGAGGACACCGCTGAAGTTGGTATTACTGAAGATGTGTTGTTGGCTATTGTAAAAACAGGAGCATGGAAGATTACATTTTGGACATGGGTTGTTCCTATCATATGTGTCCTAATTAGGACTGGTTCATCACTTATTGATGGTGGAGTTATTCTCATAGGGAATAATGACTCATGCAGGATGGTTGGAAATAGACAATTCAGATTAAGATGCATGATAGAGTCATCAGGATTTTAACTAATGTTAGGCATGTTCAAGAATTTTAGGGAAAAATATCATCTCTTTAGGAACTCTTGATAGTCTTAGGTGTAATTTTTTAGGTGAAGGTGGGGTTCTTAAAATTACGAAAGGCTCTCTTATGGTTATGAAAGGAAAATAAATCTGTGGTGTGTATATTTTACAAGTCTCTATTGCTAATGGTTCAGCTACATTTGCATCATTGATAGCAGGTGCAGATACTACTAGATTATGGTATATGAGCCTTGGCCATATGAGTGAGCGAGGATTAGCCGAGTTGAGCAAAAAGGGTTTTTATGTGGATAGAATACGTAAAAATTAGGGTTCTGTGATCATTGAACCTTTGGGAAGCAGAAAAGAATCAGCTTTAGTATGATAGTGAATCAGACTAAAGGTATTTTAGATTATATCCATTTAGATCTTTGAAGACCTTTTCAAGTTTCCCTAAAGTGTGGTACTTTAAGATACCTTCACTGATGACTACTCCAGGAAGGTTTCGGTCTACATTCTGAGAATTAAATATGAGGTTTTGTGACTTTTAGGTGGTGAAAGCCTTTGATTGAGGAGCAAACTAAGAGATTGATCAAGAGGCTTAGAATTGGTAATAGCCTTGAGTTTTATGGAGGTGAATTTAATGAGTTTTACTAGAATAAGGGAATTTGTTAGACATCGCACAATCCCTCACACACCAAATTAGAATGGAATGACAGAATGTATGAATAGAACCCTTTTGGAGAAAGCTCATTGTACATTGTTCAATACAAGTTTAAGCAAGGAATATTGAGCGGAAGTAATGAATACAACTTGTTACTTAGTTAATCAGTTGACATTTACTGCTATCGGTTGTAAAACTCCAAGGAATGTTTGGTTTTATAAGCCTGTGAATTATTCTAATCGAAGAATATTTGGTTGCCCTGCATATGTGCATGCTAGTCAAGAAAAACTTCAGCCTCGAGCAAAGAAGTGCATATTCCTATGTTATGCATCGGGTGCTAAGGATATTAGGTTGTGGTGTCCTGATCCGATGACTCCTAAGGTTATGATCAGCCATGATGTCACTTTTAATGAGCGTACTGTGTTTCACCAGTAATGGTCATCACTTTTAGTTGATGATGATGAAGAGCGCACTATAGGATAGAAGGTAAAGTTAAAAATTCGTGATTTAGCTCTTCAACAGCCATATCACATTCAAGTAGATGAAGCACCTCAGCAGCTACAAGAAGAGCGATAATACACTATTATTAGAGATCAATCTAGACGAGATATTCGACCATTGTGAAGATATGAAGATATAGTAGCTTATGCATTATCAGTTGACAAATTTTTCCCTTCAGCTATTCAGGAGCTACTTTAGATAATGACTTCGCTAAGAGTTATGATCGTCATGCAGACAATTCAGTTTTTTTAGGAGGCCTCTTTAAATTAGCAAGTTTAAACTAGGCTTGGACTTGATCGATATGTGCTGCACTTAGATGCCTTGTGAGGCTATTGGCGAAGGTGCATAATTTAGCTAATTTGGAGTGAGGAATTTTTAAACATTTGAGTTAAGTTGGAGATTTGTTACTGTAACTCAAATATGAACTTAAACCAAGAGGTTTTTTTATTCAATAGACTTGGCTGAGAGAATTCCTTTTGATTATGAATTAAGTTGGTCATCAATGCAATCCTTTTATGCATAGGACTTGCAGGTTGGTGATACGGAAAGCCACAAGTCGACTTCTATTAGGACTCTAATTGCAATAAGAATAGAAGTCATTATGGGCTTGGACTCTTGCTCGGCTCTCAAACTTGTGGACTTATATTCTCACTAGAACTCCTATTTTGTATGCAGTGAGGAGTTGGAACCTTCAAGCCTATATATGTACAGTCTTTCAAGCTAATTATCAATATCTATCTATAGAGTGTCAATCAAGAATAGAGAGCTCTCTTGTGAAACTATTTGATTTTTTTTCCTCTTTTGTTCCGTTGTAAGAGAGAGTTGTATTAGTTTTTAGGGTGTATTAGGGATTGAATGATTGAGAAATCTCTGTACTGTATTCCTCACAAAGTGTTAGTAAAGCTATTCTCCTCCTTCGTCCATAGACGTAGGTTACAAGCCGAACCACGAATATCCGTGTGTTATTTGTGTTCTCGATATTTTTTATGCTTTCATGTGATTGATATTAGTTTATCATAGGCATTTGTCATAAAAACATCACATTCAAAAAAAAAAGCACGAGTAACTATTTCTAAGAGCACGTCACACTTGTGCTAGTTTTGTCACCATGTATTTTCATTTCCTTTGGGGTCTCAAAGATTTTTTGACATCTTTAGGTTTTCCACATGTTCAAAAGTTTTCAAGACCCCTTCTTTTTTTTTGTAAGCTTTTAATTACCATACTTTCCATAAAAGAAAAAGAAAAAGAAAAACATTGACACTTCAGCCAAAAAAAATGAAATGTACGTGTGGGTTCGTATATTTTGGGTCTAAAAGTGATTGTAGAAATGGATGTGTTTAAAAATAATTGGAGGTAAAATTTTAATTTATAGGTAAAAGACATTTATTCAAGTGTGTGGTTAAAAAAAATAAATGGGGGTAGATCTTTGGTTTATAGGTAAAGAAAAAAAATATCAGAAAATTCAAATCTCACGAATCGATTTCTAAATCTCACGCATTCAAAACAAGGATGATTCAACACGGCCATGTGACTCCTTTTGTTTAAATTTTAATAGTTTAATATGTATTATAACTAAGCACTTTTCATGTCCTGTTACATCAGAAAAAAAAACGATCATGAGAAAAGTAGTCTCCTCCACTGACATAGACAACTAGAGAGAATCAAAAGCCAGTTGATATCCGTAAGCTAGATATCTCTAGGCAAAGCCCAATAGTCAACGTTAGGGCTTACTAATCAAATCTAATATCTCCGGCCTTTATGGGCTATAAAATAATATAATCACCCGAATGATATTTGGACTCAATCTTACTTACCTACAACCCACTACCATAATCCTGTCGAGATGGAAAATATATCCCTCTATCCTCATTTCTTCCTCCTCACTTTATTAGGGTTCCGATGAGAATGTGTTTAGTGTAAATAAAATGAGGGGAAAGAAATATGATTGATGGTTTTTTTAAGAGCAAATTATTTATAAGAGTATTGTTATGATATAGTCCGTACAATATATCTTGTTTAAGTAATATAACAAACTCTCATTTAATAATGGGCTGATACAGTATAGATGAATATATGTATAAGATGTGTACGAAGCAAAACGACATGAAAATCAGCTCAAAAGTTGATTTCAGTCATCCAACTATTGATGATCAATAGTGACTCATCGATTGCTATAGAAACCAATTGATGATTTTCTAGGGATCCGATTTTAGATGATCAATAGTATGCAGGAGCTCATCGATGGTGCCTCAATACCATCGATGACCGAGAGCAACAATCTATGGTAAAGTCAGTTGATTGCAGATTTTAAGTTTTAATTTCAGTCATTCATCGTTCTTTTGATATCCAACCTCCATAATGTTTAGGATATCTATTTTCTAACTTATTAGGGAATATATATCATTGAAAGAGATACAAAGAAGAGAGAGTTCTAGGGTTGTGATTTGAGAAGAGTTTATATTGAAGGTTTTGACCTCAGAGTCTCAGCAAAGTTTTTCTCATCACGCATAATATTTTTGGATTGCTTCAATGAGGAAAGTTGCCCTTAGATTCATCATCTATACCGTTCTTCATCTTGCTACTCTTAGATTCATCGAAGGATGGTTTATTTATCAAAAGAGTTGTAATATCTTTCATAAAAAAAATTGTGCTTAATTGTGATTGTTTGGTTTTGATTTAAAATTGTTTCTATGGCGTACTCGAGCCAGTTGGAATTGAGAGTTGGAGCTAGCTAGGGTTAGGTATCACTCATTATAGAGAGTTAGGTTAGATAACTGGTTTTAAGTAGATTCCAGGGTGCGGTCTTATAAGCCTATTAAATCGAGTTTGTGATTGAGGAGAACTTTTAGCATAGTAAGGAAGCATTTTCATGAGAAGGAAGAGTGGACATAGAATTATTATCCAAACCACTATCAAATCATTTGTGCTCTTGGTTAGTTATTGTTTACGATTATTTATTATTTATCGCTTTTATTTTATCAATCACTGCATATTCTATGTCTTTAGAGAAAAAGGGTAGCAACCCTAAACAACAGCCCCCTCAGCCGCCCGTGGGGTGGAACTGTAGGCTTCCATCTCAAATCCAACAAGGGGTATTAGAGTTATTATCCATCTTTATGATTCACAACCTAGGATAGAGATGTCTAGTTTGACCGCCACAATAGATTTTTTTGAGGAACACGCAGCTAATCGACACCCACTTTTCAATGAAACAAATTACACCTATTGGGAAGAGCATATGAGAGTCATTTTATTATCCATTAATTTTAATGTTTGGACTAGTATAAAGAATGACTATATTGAACCTACTATCATAATACAATATGCTATCTTAGTTACTCCTAGATATAAGTGAACTACTCATGACAAAAAGGTTTACTCTTTAAATGCAAAAGTTGTGAATGCTCTTTATTATTCTTTGATTACTAAAAATTTTAATCACGTATCAAGTTATTCTATTGCACATTAAATTTTAAAATCTTTGAAAGTTACACACGATAGAATTTCTCAGGTAAAAGATGCAAAACTTACAATGTTTGTCAGTAAGTATGAGAATTTCAAGGTAAAGGCCTCAGAGAGTATTTAGGATAAGTTCACTTGATACACGGATATAGTGAACAAAGAAAAAGCTTTGGGAAAAGAGTACGATAACAATAAGTCTGTGAGGAAAAAAATTTCATTCTCTTTCTAGTGACTAGGAACCAAAGGCAAAAGCAAATGAAGAATTATATTTTTTTGAATAAACTCTAGGAAATTTTTTCACCTATGAAGTGCGATTAAAAGAGAGAAAAGATGATTTAGAAGATAACATCAAGAAGAAGTTGTCACATTTGAAGGCCAAAAAGGAGAAACTCGAATCTAAAAAGAAAATAAAGTTAAGTCCAAGCTCTAATGATGAAAATAGTCATATTGATCAAATTATTAAAGGTTACAAATCCTTGCAAAAATCAAAGAATGGTAAAAAAACTCTTCAAATAAATAGGATCACTACATAAGTAAGATAAATAAATATAATTCTAGTAATTCTTGAACTGAACCAATTTATTTTTGGTGTACGAAATCTGGCCACTTAAGGAATAACTGCCCGTTGAACAAAAAAAGACTATAAAGGAAAGGGCAAAGGTTCCAAAGTGACTATATGGGATGAGTTAGAGAGTTGCTCAAGCGATAATGACAAAAGAGCACACTGTTGTCTCATGGCTAAAGATATTAATTCGGATGAATCTGAACACGAGAGCTCCGATAGTGAAGTATAACTAGATATGATGATTTATATTCTAAATATAATAAAATTTTGGGACAATTTAAAAAACTTACTGAAAAATACAAAGTTGTTAAAATGGTGAGTTTAATATTAAAGAAAGATAATAAAATTTTCAATGGTAAAATTAAAAAAAGTTTCTTTAGAGTTGAATACGTCTAACGGTGCAAGTGAAAGTATCTCTTTTAAATGCATACACTGTTCCATGCTACACTGTTCCATGCATAGAGACATGAATTGTGATTTATGCAAGCAATTAATTAATAAATTTTATGGAAATAAAACATTATTTTCTCAAGTAGATGAGATTTTATGTGAGTTGTCTTCTAAATAAATAAAGTTTGAAACTCAGTGCACTACTATAGTTTCTAAAAATTAATAATTAAGTCCAAACATATTAATTTGGAAAAAGGTCATGAATTTTTTTCGTTGGGTTCTAAAGGTTTAAACATTGCCCTTTCCAATCAATAATTTGTAAAAGCTAAAACTTAATTTGGTTATTCATATTTAGAAAAATATAAAAGATTTTAACCTTCTTTTGTCAAAGGAAATAATTTAACTCTATTTGCACCCATTTCTAATACATCTTCTACTATTTGTACTCTATTTTGTAGAATGAATCATGTTTTAATGAATTATTGAATGCAATATAGAGTGAAAATAGTTAAACAGATTTGGGTTCCTAAAGACACAATCACTAACCAACGTGGACCAATGTGGATGCCTAGGTCACACCTTTCTACTTTTCTGTAGGTGTGTCAGGAGTCTAAAGTATAAGGCAACACTCGTTTTGGTTGTTCAATGCATATTCAAAAGATAATAATATGTTCCTTAGCATAAATAAAAATTAGAATGACATGAGAAGTTGCTGATATATGAAAAGAGTGTCTCATTATGCAAGTGAGGATTTAATGCAAAGACACAACTTGCATAAATGATTATTTCAGCAAACCTTTTCAAAGGGATAACTAAAGGTATATTCTATAACCCTTCTGATTGTATTTACATGTTTTGGATTTTTTTTACTTATATATATGTTTTTGTGTTGTTTTTATTTTTCTATTTTTTATATATAAAAAATAAACAAAAAATTTTCCCTTTCTTTCTTTTATCTTTTAAATAAAAATAAAAAATAACTTTTAACATGCATGTGTATATGCTTTTACAAGTTTGATTCAGATGATGTTATCCTTTTTGGTATATATGTGTTGATGTCAGTTATCGGACATGAGGGTTATCTATAGATTATAGGGATGTTAGAGTCCTCAAGCTTTCTCAGATGGCTGGTTCCTATACTAGATGTTCTATTCTGCACATGAAAAACTCATGAGAGACCAGAGTTGAGATCTCTAGTGGTTCCTCTGACGATCAAATCAGTATTTGAGCTTGAGTGGAGAAGTAATAGATAAAGTAAAGAAAGTTATTCAGAATTGCTTAGAAGACCCTTGCGTTACCCTAAACGGTTATCTTTTATAGTAGGTCAGAAGGGCAGATAGATAACTTAGGCCGAGTCAAGCAGGCGGCCTAGTCATCATCTACTTTATAGGTGATAGACGCTAAAGAGGGTGAGTCACCCAGGCATTTAATGTGAGGGTGACAGAAGGTGCATAATGCTAATGAGGTTCGATGAGTCATAATAACTATTGGGGCTAGAGCAATGATGATTCTGACCATGCATTTTAGGTGATGGCAATCAACTATTGGCTAGGGGCTCGAGGACACACCGCCGCCCTATCATCTCGTTGGAGGCTAGCAATCACCGTCTTTTAGGTCGGCCTTGTAAGTTGTCGACTTGGAAGAGCCAAATGGCAATAGGGAGTGGAGTTGATTAGATTGGTAGGCCGAATAAAGATGTTTATCGTTTCAATTCTATAGGTAGATTGACAAGTACCATGATTTTAGTCGGCTTTGCAACTTGTCGGCCTCTTGGGTCGACCGCTGGAGCTATTCGAGTCTTCCCTCTTTGAATACGGTTGATTAGTCACGGGGTGAGAAATGTGTCATCTCCTAATAGGATCAACACTTAAACTATTTTGCATGCTATAACAATATGCTTGATTATGTTACATAGGTTTACATATGATTTTTCAAGCTATATGTATTTATTTTTGCACACAATGACGAAATGATGATTACATAACACGTTGTTTACATGAGATATTTCATGTAGTAATTTCACACACATATTTCTATATTTATCACATTTTTGTTAGAATAGTATTATATGCCCTTGAGTATCCAATATTTTTATGTAGTAGTTTGGACATTATTTAAGTTTTATTATTACACATATTGTTTGGGTATGTTTTAATATAAATGTTATATTATCCTTAAAAATTATTTGATTCAATCATGCACTGTGATGGTCACTTGCTTGGAATGTGATCTAACTTAGAGATTTTTTTTAATTTATGCTTGACCAATAACTAATAAAGGATTACTTTGTTATAATATGTTATTATGCATGACCCTGATATGTAAGATGTGATGGTGGGTCTCAACCACCGCGAATGAAGATTCCCTTGGTGTATTTCATAAGCGCATATTGTGATACGTATAGTACTAGATAGATTATCTAGGATAAGTCATCTAGAGATAGATAATTTAAATCTTTACATGGTCCGTTTGACTTGATGATGTTGTCATTTCTAATTTGATAATTAATTTAGCATGTTTTAATATGATGGTTAATCTTATTTTACAAGTGCTATACAATCTAATGGATAGTCTTAATGCTGTTGGACATACCAGTGGAAGCGATTACTATTTTTTATTTAAGGAAATAATGAATATCTAGACAGGATCTAGTATATTCATTTTGATGAGTTAATTTATTATGCATATCCCATGAAGCTATTAAATTCCTATCAATGGGTGGTTTTAAAAAATATATTTTAAAAATTTATTTTCTGATAAAAATAAATATTTTGATGTTTCAAAATAATTTTTATTTATGTTCATGGGGATTGTAATTTTAGGCATGAACAAATAGTATCAGGTCTCATGTTTATAAGCATACTATCTAATCTAGTTTTGATGATTAACAAACAATTCCTAACATCATGTGTCGAGTATTTGCATTTATTTTATTAGGTAATCTACACAAACATACTCTGTTGGAGGCTGGATGAAACTGAGCTTAACAATGACATCTTGGAGGTTGGAGGAAACTTGGAATGAAACATTTATGCACCCAAGACCAGACTCAATATTGCACTTCATCCATGTTTATCAAGATCGAGGTCAAACGAAGATTTCTAAGCTTAGGTATATTATTTCTAGTTTAGGTCTTATACCGTGTGTGTTATACTTTAAAGCTCAAATATTACACACATACACGTTTTCGTTTTATAGCTTTCAAGTTTAAATAAATATGAAACAAATAGTTATATTTATATATATACATACTAGTTTTATATTTATTATTTTTATCTAGAAAATAATGTGTTTATGGATTAAAGACTTGTTTATACAATTTTATATCTTTTCTCAAGTCTTTTAATCTATTGAAAAGTATTTCAAAACTTGTTTCAAAGAATTTCATTAAAAACCAAGTGTTTGATGATTTCTTATTATTGAACAGTTTACAAAATAAATGAGTTTTCAAAAATAAAAAATGTAATTTGAGAAATTATTTTTCTAACATGTTCTATTACATGTTTATAAACATTTCCCAAACTTTTACTATTTTTTGAGTTTATTTACTATGTTAATTTGATTTTACAAAATCAAGTATTTTAGCAGTTTTCAGAATTTGGAACACCTATTTTAAAATAGTGATTTCTCACAAATGGGAAGTGATATTTTATAAATTATTTTTCTAATATATTTATCTACATTTGTAGAAACTTTTTTAAAATTTCATGATTTTTGGGGTTGATTTTCTATTTTTAATTAATTTTATAAAGCCAGCTATGCAAAATTTCAGAAACTATCAAACTCATCCAACAGTCACTTTCTTAGTTGACCGACGCACTTCCGTCAGTCGACTGATCGAGTGTTTCTAGCCAATGACTATTTTTTGATGAGCTGGGTTTTGAGGGGTATAAATACCCCTTTTTCTTGGTTTTCCCTAAGGTTTTTACAAGTGTTTTTAAGCTATTTTCTCTGAGTTTTTCAAGAGAGTTTAAGTGTGTTTTTATATGAAGAAAGTTTCACAAGAGAAGGATCAAAATTTCATTTTGAGGAATTCAACCTCAAGCTCTACATCTCTTGTTCATTATTAGAGAAGTTTTTCTAAACTCCTTTCTTCTAGCTTATCTTATCATTTTGAATCTCATTCATTTATGCTAGATTGAATTGAGTTTAATTGTTGTTATTAATCATTATTTACACACACAGACCCCTTGAACTTTAATATTTCACATTGAGTATAATTGGGTTGTTGTGAGTGATTTATTGAGTGTGAGCTTTAATTTGTTCTCATTTGTATTAGAGAACAAAATCATTTATTTGAGCTTATAGTTGTGAAACACATTGTAATACACATAGACACTTAGAGGAGTGGTTAGTGAGAGACAGGTTCAATTCCAAGAGGAGTGGCATCGGTAGTAAATCCTATGGAGATGTAGTAATTCCGAGCACTTGAGGAAGGTGACACGGGTGTAGGCATCAAAAATTACATATAGGTTCCCGCACACAGCTCAAGATGGAGTGAGAATGATGAACATCATTATCTGAGTCAAGGAGGATTATTTGATGCTGACAAGCGCATGAAGTGAGTTGACTAAGCATACGAATCAACGGAATGACAGAATAACGATGAGACGTTTCGATTGAGTTACATTTCACCCACAAAAGATGAAGCGTCACTCGTGTCTCATTCACTCTACGTATGATTCACCTATGGAAGATTGTAGATTTCTTCTTCGGCTTTCCAACACACTTTGAATCGCGTCATTCCGAGATCGAACCAGGAAATTACAGGAAAAACAGTCAAGGCGCGCAAAACGGCGTCACGGTCAAAACCGAGACACATGTCGTGTCTCGGCCAAAGCCAAGACACAAAATGTTTCTCGGCCAAGGCTAAGACACACATTGTGTCTCGGCTAAAGTCGAGACACAGGGTGTGTCTTATGCCCAAAAATGCTATTTTTCATCGTTAACCACCCAGATTTCGATATATTCTGATCCAAAGCCTTCCTAACTAATTTGAAGCTATCTTAGAACGTGGTTAAGTGGTTACAACTGAAGATGAGAGCAAATTAGCCGTTCTTATCTGAAAATCGAGCTTCTGAAGCCTATAAATATGGCCCTAGGGTTTTCATTTATAGAGATATAAAATTCTCGAGTCTTAGCAAAGCCCTGTCGAATTGAAGAGTGAGGAGCACGAATTTTAGATAGGAGAGATATTAGCGAGTTTTTCAGCACAAAGAGAGGAAGAGTTTGAGAGATCTGCATCCCATTCATCCATTTCCCTTGATATCACACCTACCTGTGATTCTTGAGAAGAGTGATCGTCTCGTTGTTGCCGAGATAGTCACTTTAATTTCTTGTCTCCTTTATGAGACAACGAAATCTTTATTCGGATCTGATCATTTGGTGGTCCACGGATAAACCTCAGCACTGATAAAGATCCTGCGCAAGCAGAAGATCGATAAACGATCTCTCTATGTGTGTTCTCAGGAAGTCATCTGTTTTATTTTTATTGTAAGAGAGGTCTTATAAAAGGATTGAATTTTCTTTATTTTGAATCGTTGTAACGCTTGAAGTTGTAATGGATTCGAAAGCAATGAAATTGATTTCCGATGCGAACAACGGGCTAGGCCAACACTTAGATGAGTGTAATGTATATTGATAATTGTGTGAGTTGTAAAAGTTTTTGATGAACTTAGAAACCGATTGTGTAGTTATTTATGTTGAGATAGTGGAGATTTTCCTTAAGGGTGAGTAGCGAAGACGTAGGTCAAGGGTGACCAAACTCCATGATCATTTTTGTTGTTTGCGATTGCCTTGGTGTATTATTCTTGTGCTCATTGTTTATTATAATTTTATATCACCATTGTCTCATGTTTATATTGTCCGTCATTAATATATATATCCTTGCATATAATCTTATTGAATATCACACTTGCTAGGATAATTAGTTTTATATTGGCATCAAAATTGGATTAGATGAGCAAATACCCTATTCACCCCTCCCCTCTAGGGTAATTTCATTTGGTATCAGAGCTTGGTGCTTTTTGATTTATAGCTTAATCGCCTAGAGTCAAAGATCCTCGCTTTGATTTATTGCTAATCTAGTTTGATTTTCATATTGCTTGTATTTATCTCATGGATATGCACAGTGCATCTTATTTAGGCTATGATATTAATATTACTCCTAAATTCAATGGTTTTCCTTATGCGTAATGGATGTTTAGATTTAAACTATTTGTTAGATCTAAACATATCAAGATATGGGAAATAATTGAATGTGCATATATTGTGCCCACTTTGGAGATATGTAAGTGGAGCATTAATGATAAAAAGATGTTTGTAATGAGCAAGTTATTATTAAAATTTATGCTTAATGCTTTTGATCCGTCCATTTCTAACAAACTTGCTCATTTTAATAGTGCTTACAATTTGTGAAAATTTATAGAAGCAAATCAAGGTGGCTTGGAGGAGATCCGACATAGTTTGGCGGATTTCACTTCAAGTGAAAGTGGAGTTTTTATCATGCGCACGGCCACTAGGCGATAGACCTAGTGAGGTATGTGAGTCTGAATCTGATAGTGAATTATTTATAGTTAAACTTGCATGTGCATATGAGAAATTAATGAAAGCCTATAATAAATTGCATCATAATCATGTAAATTTGAAAAGTAAGCATGTAGAGCTAAAATTCGATCATGATATGCTAGCATCCAAATTTGATATCATTGCAAAAGAAAATATGACACTTAAAGAAAATAATGATAAATTGAATTTGGAAAATGATAATTTGACTTTAAAAGTTGCTAGCCTAACTCATGAAAGGAATGATGCCATGCTAGAAGTAGAAATATTAGAAATGAATTTAATTTATTTAAGAATAATCATGTTTCATCTACTTTTATTGCCAATGCTATTGTGCCTAATAATGAGTCGAATCTTATGAAAAACCATATATCTTCTCTAGATTCAACTTTAAATAAATACATTGATAATCACAAGAAACTTATGAACATATGTGATAAGTCTCATACCACTACTTCCAAATCATCCAATCACTATGCACATATGTATAGCAAAGTTTATAAGTGATCTATTTATGATCGTAAAGGTCATTTAGCTAAATTTTGTTATTATGCACGTAAATATTTTAATATCAATAATCTAACTCCATGTGCATCTCACAAAGTCTCATCATCTTACACACACACACACTTGCACCCAATGTTAATCACAAGCATGTAAATGTGTTTAAATGTGATTATTATGGTAGATTTGGTCATTTGTTCAAATTTTGTTTTGTTTTGAAAAGAGTTTCTAATTTGTAAAATGCATTTAAAAGACCATCTATTTTTGCAAATGTTTCTCATACACAACCACAAGGTCAACATAAACAAATACACCCATTTCATTGTACGTATTGCAATAAGAAGGGTCATTTGTACAATTATTGTTACAACCGTGTCCGTACACCAAATGCGCCCAAATGAGATCATAACCCAAGGACATTGAGCTTGAATAATAGGGGTCATATCCCTAAACTCTTCGGTACCAAGACTGTTTGGGTAACAAAACATGTTTGATTTCAAATATCAATTTTTTTTCCTTTTTGTTTTCATGCTTCCAAAAGAAAATTTTTGTTTTATACACGTATTGTTTCATGTTGTGTGTTTTTGGATTATAGACTAAACAATACTATTTATATCATTTTCAAAGTCTATTCATCCATTAAAAAGGATTCTAAAATATGGTTAAAATTATTTTGTCAAAATCAAGTGTTTTGAACGAATTCGTATTTTTGAGATTTTGCAAAATGATAAGTTTTCACAAACATGAAATGATATTTAAAAAAAATTCTTTTCTAACATGTTTATATTCATGTTTATAAATAGTTCTCCAAGTTTTATAATTTTTTGAATTTATTTGTTATTTTTAAAAGTACTTTGAAAATCAATTTTACTATTTAAATTTGTCCCTGAGCATGTTATCAATCGACTAACAAGAATCATCAGTCGACTGAAGAAATCATCTAGAATCAGTATTTGTTTTTGCTTGTTAGGTCTCATATTTATGAGCATACTATCTAATCTAGTTTTGACGATTAACAAACAATTCCTAACAATGTTTGTCGAGTGTTTATATTTGATTGTTAGGTATTCTACACAAGCATCATCTGTTGGAGATTGGACGAAATTGTGCATTCACGATCACATTCAAAATAGGTTGGAAGGAATATCAGAATGAAGCCAATATATTCAAGTCAATGATTCAATATCAAGCTTCATCCACAACCAAGATCGATCTTCAATGAAAGATCATTAGCTTGGGTATAGTGTTTTAGTTTTTATGAGTTTATACTTGTGTGCAAATATTTCAAGCTCAATATTATATATACACACATCGTTTTCGTTTTATTTGCTTTCAAGTTTTAGCCACATAAATATGAAACAAATGGATATAGTTATATACACACAAATTTGTTTCATATTTATACGTGCTTGAAATGATTTCATTAAATTATTCAAATCAATGAAATCATGTTTTCCATTTTCATACTTTTGTAAGTTTGTAAAATAATGTATCTATGAATTAAAGAATTGATTATACTATTTTACATATTTTATAAAGTCTATCAATCCACTTAAGAGAAGTTTCAAACTTGTTTGAAAACATTATGTTAAAATCATGTGTTGTTGAAACTTTATGTTTTGAACTATTTTGCAAAATAAAGAGCTTTCATAAATGGGAAATATAATTTAAATTTTTTTTGTAACATGTTTATTTTTATGTTTATAAAAATTTCCCCAAGTTTTATATTTTTTGAAAATTATTTAATATTTTTAAAGAGGTTTCAAAGTTAATATTTACTATTCATATTAGGTCATGTGCACGTTTTAAGTCGACTTGGTACTGTAGCAAGTCGACTTAAAAAGTGTTACGTAGATGGTGTTTTTAATTTGCTGAGTCGACTCATAATTGTAAAATCCCGTAAATTTAAATATATGGTGATAAATAATAATAAATATGTTATAT
>BQKN01063041.1:255014-307567 GCA_022839385.1 Asparagus kiusianus
AAGATGTAAATATGAGCAATTAATCAAAGAGCTATATAAAATGAGTTTAGAAAACTTCTCAGTAAACAAGAAGATCTGTAGAAGGATGATGAGAATGTGATCCTCAATGAAAGTTGAAAAAGCTTCTTCTTGTAGTGCAAATCCCCTTTTTGTATTAAACCAACAAACAAGGCTAAAACACCTTTTAAACAATTCTCAAATCTTTTATAAACTTGTTTAAACAAAACTCTTGGTCTTAGAGGAGTTGAATGCATAGGGGTATTTATAACAACTCCAAATAGCAACAAAAACACATGTAAAAAGACCAAAAACTCAAACAACTAAGCTGCTGGAAACTAGCCGTTCCTGTTCAATGGCTAGTTTGGAGGTCTATCGCAGAGACAGGTCCGGTCGACCACGAGCAGTTAGTCAACAAAGAAAACAGGCTAGATCAGTAGTGGTCGACCGCAGAGTCAAGGGTGATCGACCGCGAGCTGTTAAGAAACAAGTCAGGGTCTCTGGAAAAATAACGGTCGACCGCAGCACCACTGGCGGTCGACCGCGAGCTGATGAAAAACGAAATGCAGTTACTGGATAAAGGGCAGTCGACCGCAGAGACACACGCGGTCGACTGTAGGCTGTTAAAAGCAGTTTTCCAGGTTTTGTAAAAAGAGATTTTTGTTAACATTTAAAAATATCAAAAGAGCTCCAAAAAAATATGAAACTTGGAGAAACGTTTATAAACATGTAGATAAACATTTTGGAAAAGGAATTTTTCAAGTTGCACTTCTATTCTAGAGAAATCACTGTTTTATGAAGAAGCGCTGAAAAAGCATATATCGCAAAGATACGTGTGTGTGTGTGTTGAGCTTGATATAATACTACACACAACATATCAAACCTATTACCAAAATAGGAATATGAGAGGCTTGATCTAAATGGATGGATAGATTGCACAAGTTTCAATATTAGCTGACTTGCCTGACCTGTGTATATGAAACTAAACATGCTAAAAATGATTGTTAGTCGTAAATTATTTGTAAGATCATCAATCAAAACAAGAGGGCCAACAAAATCGACTTATAATATGGTCGTTGTACAGTAACGGTTAGTTTCCAGATTTTGTTGTTTTTGTCTTTTTCTTTAGTTTTTGGGGTTTGTGTTGTGAACCTATATATACCCCTTATCCTCAAACTTTTGAACTTAACTTAGAAAAATTTAAATCAAGTTTTTGGTAAGTTTGTTTAAGAGTTTTCAAGTGTTTCAAGTTTATTTATGTGAAGATTGTTGTACAAAGAGAAGGATTCAATTTTCAACATTAAGGAAGCTCATCCTCAACCTTTTACATCTCTTTGCTTGAGAATTTTTCTAAACTCCTCTTTATCTAGCTTGTTCATACTTTAATTGTTTCATTTATTTGCTAGATCAATTTGAGTTTAGTTTTATTTTTATTACTCATTGATTACACACACCCACTTGAGCTTAAGTATTTCATACATAGTATATTGGGGTTGTGAGATTGTAGCATTGAGTGTGAGCTTAATTTCATTCTCATTCGTGTTAGAGAACAAACCCTTTTATTTGTACTTGATTTTTGTGAGATCATATTGTAATACACAAGGATACCGAGAGGAGTGTATGGTGAGAGATGAGATCAATTCTAAGAGGAGTGACGTCGGTAGTAAAACCTATGGAGATGTAGTAAATTCAAGCATTTGAGAAAGTTAACACGGGCTAGGCCAACACATAGAAGGTGCATTGTGTGATTGCATTTGTGAGAGTTGTGAAAGTTTTCGGTGAGCTAGAAAACCGATGATGTAAACGTCTTCGGTGAACGTTGAAAACCGATTATGTAAATGTCTTCGGTGAATGTTGAAAACCGATTATGATAGTGGTGAATTCTCCTCGTGAGTGAGGAGTAAAGACGTAGGTCGAGAGTGACCGAACTCCGTGATCATATTGTATGTTCGAGTTTGCCTTGGCGTATTGTTTGTGCTCATTGCTTATTGCTTTCTATATCGTCATTATCTCATGTTTATATCACCCTTAGTTTAATTGCATATCATTGCTCATATATCTTGTTGTATATCATATTTGCTAGGATGTTTTTAATAAGTTTTAATTTGGCATTAATATTATATTAGATTAGCATATATCTTATTCACCCCCCTCTAGGGTAATTTCACTGCTTAGTCAACTGATGCACCATCAGTTGACCGATGGTGTCCATCAATCGATCGATGGTGTCCATCAGTTGACCAATAGTCTTTTTAGCAGTTGCTACTATCAGCTCATCAGTGGACCGATGAACCCATCAGTCGACTGACAGCTACTGTAACTGCTAGTTATAGTTTTACTGATTTTCAGGGATTTTGTTAGACTTCTTTATTTTCCTTGGGTTTATAGCTATTGTTTTAAGTATCTATAAATATCTTACAGCCCTCAATTGTTAAAAACTAACCAAGAAAAGTTTTAAAAACATTTTAATTTTAAAACAAACTTATTTGTAGCATTTCCATTCTCATTTCTTTTTGGAAAACATGTTTGCAAAAAAATTTTGGAATATATTTGTGAATTTTTTAATAAAGTAAAAACAATAAATTTTGTTTTAAAATAAATATTTTACATATTATTATTGGTTTTGAATTTAAGAGCATCATTTATGACGATTCCTTTACACTGATAGAGTTAAAAAAATTAGCATTTGATAGTTTTTAAAATATTTTAAATTATTTCAAATGCATGCGAGAAATGATTTTTAATGTAATTCCACAAATGAAGAGGATTTATGTTTGATGATTTATGAATTTTTGGATTTATTGATTAAACATTTGATTTTTTATCTTTTTCATTCTTGGAATATTTTTGTTTTTGATATATATCTTATTGATATATTTATGTTAAGACCTTTGTAACACTTCTTCTTAATGATACATATATATATGCGTTTACTTGGTCTCTTTATATGTGAGTTGAGATTAGCTCGTTTCCATATATATGTTTTTGCTCACATATAACTGCCTTGTTTTTTTATTGATATGTGCTTATAGGCATGTTATTAGGGGGAGCATTCCTCATATTTGTTTATACTCACCTATGCTTATTTGTAGGGGGGCTTTCACACACTTTCTATTATTATTTTTCCCATTTTAATGTTGACAAATGGGGAGAAATAAGTGAATTGTGAGTATTTATTTTCTTTTGGTTGGTATCATGCATGTTGATTATAAATTATATATTCATTTGGTTCATACATGTTTTATATACAATTTGTGTAGATTGTTTGTCATCATCAAAAAGGGGGAGATTGTTAGGTCTCATGTTTATGAGCCTACTATCTAATCTAGTTTTAATAATTAACAAACAATTTCTAACATTGTGTGTCGAGTGTTTGCATTTGTTTTGTTAGGTAATCTACACAAACATCCTCTGTTGGAGGTTGGATGTAATTAAGCTTAATGACGATATCTTGGAGGTTGGAGGAAACTTGGAATGAAGTATTTATGCACTCAAGACAAGACTCAATATTGCGTTGCATCCATATTTATCAAGATCGAGCTTAAACGAAGATTTCTAAGCTTGTGTATATTGTTTCAAGTTTAGGTCTTATATTGTGTGTGTTATACTTTAAAGGTCAAATATTACACACATACATGTTTTCGTTTTATAGCTTTCAAGTTAAATAAATACGAAATAAATAGTTATATTTATATATATACATACTAGTTTCATATTTATCATTTTTATCTGGAAAATAATGTATTTATGGATTAAATACTTGTTTATACTAGTTTATATATTTTCTCAAGTCTTTTAATCTATTGAAAAGTGTTTCAAAACTTGTTTCGGAGAATTTCATCAAAAACCAAGTATTTGACGGTTTCGTATTATTGAACAGTTTACAAAATAAATGAGCTTTCACAAATGGGAAATTAAATTTGAGAAATTATTTTTCTAAAATGTTATATTACATGTTTATAAACATTTTCCAAAATGTTACCATTTTTTGAGTTTATTTACTATGTTAAATTGATTTTACAAAATCAAGTATTTTAGCAGTTTTTAGAATCTGGAATACCTATTTTAAAACATTGATTTCTCACAAATAAAAAGTGATATTTCAGAAATTCTTTCTATAACATATTATCTACATGTGTAAAAACTTTTCTCTAAATTTTAACGATTTTAGAGTTGATTTTTTATTTTTAATTGATTTTAGAAAGCTAGCTACATAAAATTTCAGAAACTGCCAAACTCATCCAACAGTCACTTTCTCAGTCGACCGACGCACTTATGTCAGTCGACTGATGGAGTGTTTCCAACCAATGGATATTTTTTTATGAGCTGGGTTTTTGAGGGTATAAATACCCCTTTTGCCTTGGTTTTTCCTAAGGTTTTTACAAGTGTTTTTGGGTTGTTTTTTCTAAGTTTTTCAAGAGAGTTTAAGTGTATTTTTATGTGAAGAAAGTTTCACAAGAGAATGATCGAAATTTTATTTTGAGGAATTCAACCTCAAGCTCTACATATCTTGCTCATTATTAGAGAAGTTTTTTCTAAACTCCTTTCTTCTAGCTTATCTTATCATTTTGAATCCCATTCTTTTATGCTAGATTGAATTGAGTTTAATTATTGTTATTACTCATTATTTACACACACACACCGCCCTTAAGCTTTAATATTTCACAGTGAGTATAATTGGGTTGTTGTGAGTGATCTATTCAGTGTGAGCTTCAATTTTTTCTCATTTGTATTAGAGAAAAAAATCATTTATTTGAGCTTATAGTTGTAAAACACATTATAATACACAAGGACACTTAGAGGAGTGGTTGGTGAGAGACGTGATCAATTTTAAGAGGAGTGGCATCAGTAGTAAATCCTAGGGAGAGGTAGTAATTCCGAGCACTTGAGGAAGGTGACACGGGCTAGGCCAACACTTAGATGAGTGTATTGTGTATTGACAATTATGTGAGTTGTAAAAGTTTTCAGTGAACTTAGAAAACTGATTGTGTAGTTATTTGTGTTGAGATAGTGGAGATTCAACTCGAGGGTGAGGAGCGGAGACGTAGGTTGAGGGTGACCGAACTCCGTGATCATTTTTTTGTTTGCGATTGTCTTGGCGTATTATTCTTATGCTCATTATTTATCATATTTTTATATCATCATTGTCTCATGTTTGTATCACCCATCATTAATTATATATATCCTTGCATATAAATTTATTGAATATCACGCTTGCTAGGATAATTAGTTTTATATTGGCATCAAAATCGGATTAAATTAGCAAATACCCTATTCAATCCCCCTCTAGGGTAATTTCAAATAGGTGATTTTTCATGCTTATAAAGTTGCTTGAAATGGACCGATACTAGAGGGGATTGAATATAAGATAATATTATTTATGAATATTTAATCCCATATTATGAAAGAGCTTTTATGAACTGTTGGTTGGATATAGATTTGATTGTTAAATTAAAATTATTAATTTGATTAATAATTAATTCTCAATATGGAAAGCAATTGGTCTCACTAATATCATTAGAAGAGATTTACATGCAATACAAATTTTATTCCATCTTCGATTGTTATGAATAGAGTTTTTGAAAAATTCTATTTTATCTTTAATCATGGATAGAGTTTTGAATAATTATGAATTGTTTAAAATTAAAATCTATAAAGCTAGTTTAATCCTGTATAAAGTATTCATATGTAGTCTTATGTTGACAACAAATAGAAAAATAAAAAAATTAAGAATATATCTCTCAGTATTGCTCCTCTTTGGTGATAGGTGGATTTCAATTGGAAGTTTTTTCTCTTGAGGAAGCTATTTTCGAATTGATCATGGGACAAATTATTATGGAGAATTGGAAACCATTTTCAAGTATTTTTCTTCTAAATTTTAACTAATTTCGATTAATCTACATGATTTCTATATTCTGCCATATTGTATGTCATGTTTTAGGTAATTTTGTGATGTGAAATAGTAGTAGGGAGTCTTATATTTTGTTTATAGATATTTTTTGGTTTTATCAAGTGTTTTTAAGCTTATCCTTGACTTGCTAATGCACAACTCTTTATTTTTTTTTATGTACAAAAGTTTACTTATTCAAAATATCAATCAAATAATAAGAGTGTATTCGTTAAAAGATGATAAAAAATCCACACTCTTATGAAGTCCACAAAATATTAAGTGTATTCGTTAAAAGATGGTCAAAGACCCATACTCACAGATTTGTGTTTGTGCATATCTCAAAGAGTAGCCATCTTATACTGAATATATATTATATTTAAAGATGGTGTAAATTGTCCACCAAACACTATCATTTTTCCTCCTAAAATCTACAAGGTTGAGATGATAGGATGACACTTTGGTCCTTAAAACTAAGTTTGAGATAGTTCAAGTCTTATTACATGCTCAATATTCATTTTGATATGCCTGAATTTGGCCAATGAACTAGTATAAGGCTTTTCACTATTTCTTTCATCCACTTCACACTGAGATTTAATCTTTTGTGTGTGATTTTCGATGTGTTTTTTTTTTTTGTATTCATGTGTTTTTATCATTAAATTTTAGTCCATTGGTGTATTTTCTACTTTTACTAATAACAAAAGGAGGAGAATTTGGTGGTGAAATTTAAAATTCTTTGCATGAGTGAAGTTTTTGTCTATGTGGTTTCATGTTTTTTTAAAAAAAAAATTAAAACTCGATGCATTATTTTAGGGGGAGTTTTTTAAATACTTATGCTTGTTTACAATTTTCATGAATGTAGAGAAAGCTTTGCATATCATTTGTTTTTTCATGAAAGTGTATTTGTGTTAATTCTTAGAGTTTATATGTCTCAATATGCATATATTTTGGTATTTCAAGTTTTAGATTTATTATTCTTAAAAAGGGAGATTGTTAGGACAGAGTGTTGGAAATATGACATACAATGTAGTGGAATTTGCATATCATATAAATTAATCAAAATTAATTAAAGTTTAGGAGAATACCTAAAACGCTTTTCGAATTTCTTCAATAATCTATCTAAAGATCAATCCGAAATAGCTTCCTCAAGAGAAAAAGCCTCCAACTAAAATCCACATGTTACTAAAGAGGAGTAATACTTAGAGATAGATTCTTAATTTTCTAGTTCTCTGTTTTTTTGCTATTCTTATAAGGCTACATATGAACCCTATATATATATGATTAAACTTGCCTTATAGATTTCAATTTTAAAACAATTCTCAATTGTTTAAAACTCTTTCTATGACAATGAAAGATAAAATATTCTTTTCATAATAGTTAATGATAGAAATAGAATTGTATTGCATGTAAACATCTTCTAATGATATTAGTGAGACCAATTAGGCCCCATATCAAGAACCAATTATTAATTAAATTAATAATATTAATTAACAATTAAATCCTAATCTAACCAACTATTCGTAAAAGCTCTTCCATAATATGGAATTAAAATTCATAAGTAATATTATCTTATTAGTTCCCTCTAATATCGATTTATTTTAAGCAACTTTATTGAGCAGAACAAATCATCTATTTAATCATGTCTAAAATTGTAACCCCACGAATATAAATAAAAATTATTTAGAAAACTAAAATATTTTATTTTTGTAAGAAAATAAATTTTAAAAAATAATTTTCAAAACCACCTATTCGATGAGATTTTAATATCTTCATGGGATATGCATTATAAATTAACTTATCAAAATGAGTATAGTGGCTCCTATCCAGATATTCATCATTTCCCTAAATAAAATCTAGTAACCCAACATTTCATATTGTATAGCACTTGTAAAATAAGCTTAACCATCATATCAAAATATAATAAATATTAAATCAAAAATGACAATATCATCAAGTCAAAGGGACCATGTAATAGTTTGAATTCTCTATCTCTCAGGTGACTCGTCCTAAAGAATCCAAATTTGGCCTAGTGCTATACATATCATAATATGCGCTTATGACATACACCTAGAGAATCTTCATTCTCGGTAGCTGATACCCACTATCACATCTAACATATCGATGTCATACATAATAACCTGTTATAACAAAGGTAGCATTTGCTAGTTATTGTTTAAGCACAAATTTAAGAAACCTCTGAATTAGATCATATCTCCAGGCAAGTGACCACTAGTCTACAGGGTATGATCTAGCTAAATAATTTCTAAGGATAACATAACAATTATATAAAAGATACTCAAACAATATGTGTAAAAATAAAACTTAATTAATATTTAAAAATATTACGTAAAAATATATTGAATGTGCAAGGGCATATAACACTATTCTAGCAATCACTCGCTTGCCTCACATCCAATCAAACACTATCCTAACTCCTATTTTTTTCTAAATGTCTGTCAAAAACTTTTTGTGACAATAGTTTTGTGAAAGGATCTGTAATGTTATTGTTGTAGCATTCTTTTGAACTACTATGTCGTTCCTATTGTGAATCTCTCTGATGAGATGATATTTCCTTTAAATATGCTTAGATTTCTAATGAGCCCTTGGTTGCTTAATTTGAGCAACAGCTCCACTGTTATCGTAGAATAGTGGAAAATGAAATACACAAGCACGAACTATGCTAAGCTTACAGACAAACTTATTTCTCGGTGCTCCTTCTTTTGCGGCTTTACTTGATGCTATATATTCCGCTTCAGTTGTAAAATCAGAAATGACATTTTTCTTACACTTTCCAACTAAATGCACCATTGTTTATGATATAAACATATGTAGACGTAGACTTTCTATCATCCAGATCAGATTGGAAATGAGAATTAGTATATCCTTCAATGCTCATGTCATTTGCGTCATAAACTAAACAATAATCTTTAGTTCTATGCAAATGTTTAAATATAGCTTTCATTGCAATCAAATGTTCTTCACTAGGATTGGGTTAAAATCTACTTACAATGCCAACAACATATGCTACATCAGGTCTAGTACACAACATAGCACATATCAAACTACCAACTATCAAATCATGTAGTATATTTCTAAAACGCTCAAACTCCTCTTTAGTTTTAGGGCACATTTTCTTAGAGATTGAGATTCTATATCTAGTAAGAAGCAATCCTTTCTTAGAATCTTACATGTTGAACCTTCTGAGGGTCTTATCCACATAAGTAGACTGTAACAATCATATACGTCTCTTTTCTCTATCTCTATAGAGTTTGAGACCCAAAACATAGGATGTTTGACCAAGACCTTTCAAAGAGAACTTGTTTGAAAGCCATAAATTAACCGATATCATCGTACCTACGTCATTCCCAATGAGTAGTATGTCATCAACATAAAGTACTAGGAAAATGTAAAACCTTGTAAAATTTTTAAAAATAATATGGTAAATAGTATTAAATGAGTTATATTATGATAAATATCATTTAATAATGAATGAGCATGATAATAATTTATTTGAGATCAATTAAGAGTATATATGCATTATACACCGATGCAATTTGAATCTGTAAAAACAACTGGTTAAGAGTATATATGAATTATATACTAATGTAGTTTGAATTTGAAAAACTCAAAAGACAAAAGTTGTAGATCTCTACAATATATTTCTAACGCATCTTAAATCACCTCATTCGGAGATCGTATGAAAAAGTTACAGCCAAAATAATAAAGACTATTTTCCTAGTCTGACTGGGTTTTCTGTTTTGGGTCAGATTTGTTTGTTTCGGGTTTGCCTCAATATATACATGTGTTTTTTACAAAAAAAAACTCCTTTCACATCATATTTCCAAACCCTCGTAGCCACCCTCTCCCCTCAAAAGCCCTAGAGCATATTTTGGTGAATTTTGAGAGCTTTGTAAAGCAAATACCGAGAAGAGGGCAAGATCGTCAGTGTTTGGCAAGGGAGAACTTGTTTGCTTGCACCCTTGGATTTTTTTAATAGCGTATTGAGAAAAGATCATCTTCCTCCATATTGGCCTTTTTGTTTTGATGATGTTTAATAAATAATTTATAACTAATGTTGTTTGTCTAATGTTTGTATTTTTGTATTTATTATAGACAAACAATAAGTTAGAGGATGGATGGAATCGAGCATTCATGACCATATCCAATGGAGGTTGACGGAATAGTGGAGTGAAGCAATGCAATTCAAGTTAAAGATTTAAATTCAAGCTTCATCCGCAAGTGTACCAAGTTGAGCTTATTGAAGATCTATAGATTGGGTAATTTAGTTTTAGGTTTATATTATGTGTGTTGATACCTTAAGCTCAATCATATACAAACATACACGTTTTTGGTTTTGTATATATATAGTCATATATACATATACACAAGTTTTGGTTTTTGATTTTCAAGTTTAAATATGAAACAAATACATATTTATATATATACATGTTTATTTTTATAGGGATAAGTTGTTTTGGTTTAGTTATGTAGATATGAAACAAATATATATTCATATACACATTCATATGTTTCATATTCTATTATATTTGGAAATATATTATGTTTTTGAGTTATAGACTTTAAAATAATAGTTCATACCTTTTATCAAGTCTATAAAGCCATACAATAGTTTTCAAAACTTTGGTTTATGTCAAAACATCAAAATTCAAGTATCTCATGTTTTCATGTTTTGGACATATTTGTAACATGATCATATTTTACAAATGGGAGGTGCTATTTGAAAAACAATTTTATAACATGTTTATTATCATGTTTACAATCATTTCCCAAAGTTTTATATTTTTCTGAATTTGTTTGCTATTTTTAAAAGCAATTTAAAAATTAGCTTTACTATTCATAACTGGCTGAAAACCTGTTATCAGTCGACTGATGAAAGTGTTCAGTCGACTGATAAAATCATTTGGAATAGTCAAAAGTTTCTGCTTCTTATTCTGTCAACTGACCAGTCGACTGATGAGGTCCTCAGTCGACTGATAAGGTCGTCAGTCGACTGATTAGCTAGAAAATACCTATAACGGTCAGCTCATCAATCGGCTGATAAAACACGTCAGTCGACTGATGCTGTAACGGCTAGTTTTTTCCAGCTTGTTCTAGTTTTGGGTTTTTGGTCTTTTTGCCTTGTTTTCTCTTAGCTTTAGGGTTCCTATAAACACCCCCACATATCCTCAGTTTTTTTCACTCATTAAGAAAGTTTTTAAACAAGTTTAATGGGTGTTTTAAAGTTTGTTTAGTATGTTTACAAGTTTTGTTTGCGAAGATATTTTCACAAGAGGAAGAAGAGATCATCATTTGGTGTTTGAGCTTCAACTCATCCTCTCTCTCTATCCCTCTCTCTCTCTCTTGATCTATAGAGAAGTTTTTCTAAACTCTATTTCTAGCTATTTATTGTTTTGTTCATAATTTTCATAAGCTAGAATTTTATTTGAGTTTAGTTTGTTTTATTTAATCTCTTTGTTACACATACCCACATTGAGCTTTTAGTATTTCATACATAGTATATTTGGGGTTGTGAGATTGTAACTTAGAGTTGAGCTTAATTGAGTTCTCACCTTATTTAGAGAACAATCATTTGTTGTATTGAGAGCTTAATTGTGAGATCACTTTGTAATACACTTGTACACTAAGAGGAGTGTGTGGTGAGAGACGGGGTCGTCCCAAGAGGAGTAGGGTAGGTGGTAATACCTAGATGTAGGTGATAATTCCTAACACTCGAGGGAGACACGGGCTAGAGACCAACTGTAGGGTCAAAAAATTAAAGATTGATTGATTCTATTATTTTAAGAAAACTGGGTTCGATCACTTGGTACGAAACCCTTACAATCACTCACACTCTCTCTCAATTACAGATGAAGAGAAAATTAATTCAGCTCCTCCTTGTTTAACATGGGCTCTTGGAGGCGAAAGAATGCTTCTCTTGATGCTTGAGTCGAGATTGCCTCCCGTTGACGATCGGAACAAGATTGCTGAAGGTTCTGACGTTCGTTAGAATGCTAGAATTGAGGTTTGAATTCCAGATCTATACGCATGAGCTCTTATCTCTGATGATTGCCAAAAGTCTAAAAATCTAAACTAATCAACCTCCTCTTTTTTTCTGTAGCCATCCATGGCTATTTATAGGGTTTAAGTACGTAACCGACGTGCTAAGATCACAGGTAGAGGGGTGTAACTACCTCCTCTAAATCAGCATGTGTCATAACGTGCTCCTGAAGATTAGCCCACGTAGTTGACTAAGTCTTCAGAGCCGTTACAGCTAGATCTCATGTGGATGACAAGCCTCGTCTTTAATTGAAACAGGGTTCATTATGTAAGACGAGCCTCGGTATGCAATGAGGTTCATCTTACAAAGCAAACTTTGTAGTAACCAAACATCTTCTGACGAATTTTGTCTTCACTGACTTCGTCTTCACTAACGAACTTTTTCTTCGATAGCTAAGTTCAACTGCGTAGCAAATTTGGTGGACTTCCCTTAGACGAACTTTGTCTTCACTGACGAGCTTCAAGTCTGACGATGAGCTCTGTCTTCACTGATGAACCCCATCTTCCAAAGATGAATGTTGAACCTCATTTCCATTGACAAGCTTCGCTTTTGTTGTTGAGCTTCGTTGCATTGCGAGTTCCGTTTGGGAAGTGGATCTTTGCTGAGCAACGAGCCTCGTCTTGGATCGAGACGAGGTTCATTTTCTTAATGAACCTCCTCATATTTTGAAGCTTGGCATTTTTGAATGTCTACACCAACACTTAGAGGGTGTAAAGTGGGATTACAAGAGTGTGAGATTATAAAGTTTTCGGTGAACTAGAAAACCGAGTGTGAGGTGTAAACATTATTCGGGTGAGCATAGAAAACATGGTTGTGATAGTAAATTTCTCCTTGGGTGTGGGGAGCGGAGACATAGGACGGAAGATCCGAACTCCGTGATCATTTCTTGTGTGTTTGAGTTTGGCTCGTGCACTTATATTTTGTTTTTCTCTATCGCCATTCTCTCATTATTTATATTGCTCACTATCTAGTTTATTTTGTTTGTGTTTATTTCACCCTTGTTATTTGTATATCCTTGCACATATATTATTCATATCTCATTTGCTAAGATATATTTGTTAATAAGTTTTAATTTGGCATAAAATCGGATTAGATTAACATAAACACTATTCATCCCCCTCTAAGGTTCCTTCCTAGTGGCTTTAGGATGTTTTCACTCCAAACCTATACCCTATAGTAATTTATGTTTTTATTATGTATAATTGGTTAATCTAATGTGTAGTGCTTATTTTGATGATTTTAATTTCTAGTTTTAATGTTAAATCTTAAAACAACAAAGAGATCAGAATAATTAATCTTTAATTGATAAAAATAGATGATCATGATCATTAGTTTTCAGATCAGTTGATAATTCTTATTTTATATGGCCTAAACTCTACTTGTCGATGTAGAACTTGAGTCTTGAACATGAAATAATATAGTAATATAAGCTTGTGGATTAAAAAACCCTAGTTTGATGTGTAGATTTGTGAGTATAAATACTAAATAAAGAAAATGTATTAATTTGATGTTTAGAACTATGATTAATTACTTAGATGATGAACTAATTAGGTTTTAAACCCTAAGTGTACAAACTTAATATGATTAGTTATGTTTAAAGTAATTTTTTAAACCCTAAAGATCAAGTTATGATGATAGATAATTGTTTAGTCAACCCTAGCATGTTAAACACATAAGTAAACGTGTTTTCATACCCCATAATGATTTGTAAGTTCTTTTTGTTGAAATTATCTTAACTTCACGAGACTCAAACCTGAGTCTTGGACTCTGGTCGGTTGACCGAACCCTATGCATTGGTCGACCGATCCCACCCTGAGTTTGTGTAATTCCTTATTCGACCGAAGCTTGTTTTTACTCATGTTTATGTGAATTGGTCATCGGTTGACCTATGCCCTAGGGCAGTAGACTAACACCATGTCTTGTTTGTGATGATTTTTCTTGCACGTTGTTCGTGAACACGAGGTTCGAGATGTATAACAATTTACATGTATGACATAAACGTACACCTATGGAGGCTTGGCACACGTGGACTTCTGAGAAGGGGATAGTTGCGTGTATTATTTTTTACCATGATGGGGAGACGATTAGTTAGAACAATATATGTGTGAGTATGGATACCGTTGATGGGCACAACTCAGTACTGCTTAAGGTAGTGCATCTGTATACCGTTGAAGTAGGCCATTGAGCCGTAATTGTAGGATGCCTGAATAGGTAGTTTGTTCTGCATGGTGATGTGATGAGGCTAGTGAGCCGTATTTATAGGATGCTTGAGGAGGTAATCCGTTCTGCATGGTGATGCAATGAGGATGCTTGAGGAGACAATCTGTTCCGTATGGTGATGCGACAAGGCTAATGAGTCGTACCTATAGGATACCTGAATAGGTAGTCCATTCCGCACGATAATGCGAGGAGGTTAGTGGGCAATATTTACTTAGGATGCTTAAACAGGTAGTCTGTTCCGCATAGTGAGGCAATTATACCATAGAACTTTGCAAGAGATAGCATTGTGAAATGTATGATAGTTGAGTCTTGAGCGGGAGATCATTCATGTAAATGGTTCACTGTTAATTATATTGTGAGGGCTATATGGTATTGTGGATTACACAAAATTATGTATTGGTATTTGTATTAACTACCCAAGGGTAGTATGAGGTATTGGGTTGACATATATGACTTGGTTTGGTTGATATTTTAGTATTGCATTCCTTTATTCTTTTATTCTTAGTTTTGGAGTTAATATTTAGCGATTTATAATTTGAGACATATGGTATATACATGAGGGTTTCCTTATTTGGATTATTTCGCTCGACGTACCAGTCTCATATTGTGGGTTTCTAAGTATTAACCCCATCTAGTACAGTACAAATGATTTAGGTATACTACGCATATATAGGTAGAGCCTCCATCATATGTAGCAGCCCTTCCCAGGGGACGGATGGAGATGATCTTGCTAGCGCTCTGATGCTATTGTTTCCACTTCTTTTCAGGCAGCGGATCAGAGTTTCAGAGAGTCGTAGGGTGACGAAGTTTCTGCATAGTCGCCATCAATTCTTGATAAATAGCTTAAGCTCCACATTAGTTTAGTATTTATTTAGTGATTTATAAACTTGTATTTTATTTTGAAGACTGAGAACCTTAGTACTATTTCAGTTAACTCTGTGTATTGAGATATTTCATATTTAATTCTGTTCATTAGTTGTGCTCTTTTTATTCAGTTGGGACATGATCATATCCTTTAGATATATTTTTCTCTTGGCATGTTCATTGCATTTTTACTTTTCTCATATATGCTTGTACCTACACTGTTCTTAATTGATTCTATTAGAGTGATATTACTATGATGGTGAAACATGTTATTACACTATGTGGGTGCATGGCAGGTTTGGCATCTCTAGATTCACCTTGGACTGCAGCCTCGTGTGAAACCAGGGACGTCACAAAACACAATAGAATTATTCTGTTATTTTTTATACACACAAGCTTCTTCAAGATTTTAGATAAAACCAAATTCTTTAATCATTTCATCAAAATGAATATTCTAACTCCTTGAAGCATGTTTAGGTCCATGAAATGACCGATTCAAATTGCAAACCATATTTTCTTGACCTTTACATATATAACCTTTTGATTGCTACATATAAATATCTTCTTCAAGATATCTATTCAAGAAAGTTATTTTGACATCCATTTGCCACATCTCATAGTCATAATATGCGGTAATAGCTAAAAGGATCCTAATGGACTTTAAATACTATAACTGGAGAAAAGGTTTCCTCATAATCAATACCCTCTTTTTGAATGTAACCTTTTGCCACTAAATAAGTTTTTTTATGCCTATACATCCGTCAATTCCACATTTTCTTTTAAATATCTATATATATCCTATAGGTTTTACCCCAATAGGTGGATCAACCAAGGTCGAGTCCATTTCAACTTATATGGAACTAACCTACTTACTAGAATCTATGTCAAACCTAGCCTCTTTGTAAGTTCTAGGATCTTCATCATCCTCATAATTTTTCATCAAATATGTCTCACCGAGGTGCCTATACCATACAGGTGGATGAATAACCCTACTTGATCTCCTTGTTGTAATTGGTACATCAACAACAGATTTAGTTAATGAATTTCCATTCATTTTATCACTTAACATTCCTACTGAATCAATAGAATCTCCAACGGTATTTAGAATTTCTCCCACTTGATTAGATAACTCTCACATTGAAGAACATGATTCTTCTTCTAGAGTCATAGATCCTTGACCAACAATTTGATCTTCAATAAAGAACACATTTCTACTAATAGTTATTGTCTAATCACTGGAATTATAAATATAATACCTAGTATTTTCTTTAGGGTAGCCTACAAATAGGCATATATTCATTCTAGACTCCAATTGGAATTATATACAGCTTTTATTTGTTTCTTTCTAATACATATTTGATAACGAGTGGACAAAACTAATTTGGTAGGAATTCTTTCAGACAAACTGTTATGTTGTGGTGTACCGGAAGATGTTAAGTTACTAACAATTCTATTTTCTTTCATATATTTCTTAAACTCTTCAAATACCACCTTGATCGGATTAGATGGCCTTGATACTTCTGCCAAGTTCTTTTTCAGCTTTGGCTTTATACTCTTTGAACTTTTCAAAATATTCTAATTTATGATACATTAAATACATATAGCTATATCGAGATGCATCATTTGTAAATGTTACAAGATATGAATATCCGCCTCTTGTAAATGTTATAAGATATGAATATCCACCTCTTGCTTTAACATTTAAAGGATCGCATACATCAGAATGTATAATGTCAAGATTACCTTTAGCTCTAGCACATTTTCTCTAAAAAGATAATTTAGTATTCTTACCTTTTAGGCAATGTTCACAAGTTAGAAAATTTTCTACTTTTAAGAAAATCTGAAGGACCATCATTTACCAACCTATTCATCCGACCAATATTAACATGACCTAACCTTGTATGTCAAAGATAAGTTAGATTACTTTGATCCAACTTATGTTTAAGAGATTTATCAATTTTAATAACATTTGCATAAACAATAAGGACAGCTGATATATAATATATGTCATTTTCAACTTCACAATTAGCAATAATAGAATTTCCAAAATTACAGTAGATTTATCTCCAAATAAAATAGAATATCCACTTTTATTAAGTTTCGAAACAAAAATCAAATTTCTCCTAAAATAATGACATATAAAGATAATCTTTTAGTTTCATTACATGTCGTTCATTGAAATGCACAAAAGCAAGTTCATATATATAATGCTAAAACTAAGGCTTCAATCCCTCCTATAAAGGTGACCTCTCCATCTTCAAACTTTCGCCTTTCCTTGTACCCCTACAAGGAATTGAAAATATGTGAAGAGCCAAAATCCACGCACCATATATAAGAAGAATAACTCACTACACTAGTCTCTACTAAGTAATGAGATGATATGCCTTCAGACGGTTTATCCTTCTTCAGTAATGTAAGATAACTTTTATAATTTCTTTTCCAATGCCCCTTATTATTACAAAAGAAGCATTCATCACCAGTCCGATCCCGCTTTTCTTTCTTGGAAACTTTCTTTCCTTTTGTTGGTTTTTTCTTATAAAAAACTTTTTTTTCTTATAGCTAGACGGTCTAGTAGTTTTTGTAATCATCATTATGGCTTTATCTTGCTTCACAATATTCTTAACCCTTTAGAACATATTGCTCAGTTCTGGCAAAGTGACATTTGGTTCTTAAATACGAAAATTCACTTTGAACTAATTAAAGTATGGAGAAAGTAAAGCAAGAATTGCATTAACTTTTGATTCATTATTCAACTAGGCTCCCAAGACTCTAATTCATTAATGTACCCTATCATCTTATGAACTTGGGTCTGAACTAGTGTACCTTCAGCCATCTTGGTGTTCATCAACCCTTTCATAGCGTTTTTACACGCAGTATGATTACGTTATTCGTACAAAGTCTTAAGGCTTTCCAAGATCTACATGTCTTCTTTCTTTCATGTTGTTTTTGCAGATAGGATCTAAGGAAGCCATAATATAGTACTTTGCAAGTTCGTTATGTTCAAACCCATTCATCATGGTCGAGAATCTCATATTATGTTGCATCATGACCAAGTTTAGCAGGTGCATCCTCTTTGATAACTTTTGTCAACTTTTCAGTAGTAAGAACAATAGACAAATTTTTTTTTCTAATCCACATAATTTAGGCTAGTCAGCTTATAATCATCAAGTGGCTCAGCAAAGGACTAAACTTAGCCATCCTACACAAGAAAAATATAATAAGATAAGTATGTCAATTTTATATTTTTTGTTGCTGTAGACGCACAAAAAAATTTCTCAACAAAAGCCACAAGCTTAATTAATTAAAGGATTTAATACCTTTTGATAAGCTTTGAAAGTAAAAATCAACTTGAGAATACTTACAGCTCATGTACAAGTTAACTTGAAGATATAGCCTCCATATTAATTAATTCAGAGAGGTGCACATTCTCCTTGTAGTTGTTAAATTTGATGAGCTCAACAAGACTTATCAATGAAACATATTGTGAGGATGATAGTACCTCATATGAAGGTAGGATCTCCATCTTAATTAATTTAGAGAGGCACGTCTTCCCCTTATAGTTTTTAAATTTGATGAGCTCAATAAGTCTTATCAATAAAATACAATATGAGGATGGTAGCACCTCATAAATCAAAATCAATACGAGGATGATAGCACCTCATGTAAATTTTGAGAGTACACGCACCCTATACTAATCTAACATAAAGACACATGCCTCACCCCTTCATATTGACAAAATTCTCAAACTTATTGGTGCATGTCAATTTCAATATATTTGTGTTGTTATGTGATCATAAGCCTTGGGAATAAAATCTAACTCGGGGATGCTCACCCTTATACAAACCTAATTTCATCTTAAAGGTATATGGACTCCCCATTACACCTATTTTAAATAATATGAAAGATAAGCAGATAGACACATGAGAAATAAAAACTAAAGAAAATGTTCATTATGATAAACGAACATAACAATCTTGATAAGGAAGTTTCAATAAGGAAGTTATCATAACTCCCCCACTAATCATTTTTCAACACCTGGCGACAACTTCTCCAAGCCTTCCTATAAATTGAGACCTCATTCGCTATTTAAAAAAAAAAGACAATAACAAAGAATGACAGAAAAGATAGAGTAAAGGCTGAGAGATTGAAAAGAAAAAGAGACTTGGAGTTTGAAACAGCAATGACAAGGTCCTCTATATTTTTATTTTGAAAGGGATGCGGGCACCAGAACATTGTCCAGAAATTCAAAATCACATCTTCTTTCTCTTAAATTTTATAATACATTAGAAAGATAATAAAATCAATATCTCTCTATATTTTATTTTTTAATGTCTGGTTAACTATTAATCAGGGATTTCTTTTAATTAGAGTAATTAGCATGAAGAAATAAATTTCTGGAAGTATGCACCTCACAATTTTTTTACAAACAAAGTGATACTAATATGTCTAAAGATTAAATGTTTAGGGATTACTCTACTCTCCTTGGGATTGGTGATACAGCTTGGTCAAGAAGAGGACTCTACTATTTTAGCAAGCATCCCAAGACATGAATAAAGTGTTAACTCATCAATCCAGTTATTTTATAAAAAAAATAAGATGCACTACCTATTTTAATCTAGTGGTCCCATTGTACATAAAATACTTAGCATCCTTATATGAGATGTAACTAGATAATAAGTTTTTAAAAACTCTATCTTTTGTGGCATCAGATAAGCTAAAAATTATTATCCAAGTTATATTGCTATGATGGAAGACCTTTACATTTATATTTCTTAAATTTTAATCTATGTACACTTCTATAAAAATTTTGCCCTTTATTATAATTGAGAGAACATGAGAGAAAATAATAACAGTCAAAATTCTAAACTATTTTATTTAATAAAAAATTAGAACAATTCTGGACCTATCAGTAATTTTTTATGTATTACTTTAATCACATGAAAATGTAAAATTAAACAATTTAAAACAATATAATCATATCACATGTATAATTTAGACAAGTATTTCATACTATCAATTTTATTTATTCAATAAGAGTTAAATAATTTTTTCCAACAAAAGAAAATAAATTATACATGCATATAGGTTTCAAAACAAATTTTGCAAGTGTTAGGGGTTAAACTAAAAATAACCATCACTTTCATATGGGTTTCAAAATAGTATATGGCTCAAACAGGGGCTAAAACTAATTTTACAATAAATTTATCAATACTGATGATCTTCGGAATAGTTTCTAGGTCAAATAGGGATCTAATAATAGTTTTACAATAAAATTCAAGTTATCAGTATTTTGGTTTCCAGTTCTATTTGCGGATCAGAACCATTTCAACAATTTAAAAACCAATTTTGATACATGGGCTAGGTTTAAGTTCGGGTTTGGGTCAAACTGTTTGAACTATTCAAATATGAATTGGGTTTAAGGTTTATTTTTTAATATGGGTCAAATTCTGTTAGCCTTATCCTCTTTATAATTAGATTTGCATGTTATTCTAATTAGGTCTGGATTCAAGAATCTAACCCGAAAATGAATCTAATTCTAAATGGCTTCAGGTTTTAGAATCTCCTAAGAAAACACCCAATACATCATCTTCTTCAATAAGAGTTTAGGTTTTATGGGTTTGTAGGGCGGCACACCACCACCCTTAGTTAGTCAGTGGTGACAGAGCACCTGACATGGCTGGCGGGCAATCATCGGTGTGTCCAACACGTCGGCGATTTGGTCATCTAATTTTTTTTATTGCTGTTGTTGTTGTTTGATGATCAAATTATCCATGTCATCCATCCAATGGGCCTCCGGCGGTGTCAAACCTCTCTCTCAATTGTGCAATAGACATATTGAAGAAAAATCACAAGTGAGAGAAGATAAGTGTTCATATGATTGTCAATATCATTAAATAGTAACTATTACTATCCTTAAGAGCATCATGTTGTAAGCATATCAACTTAGTCAAACTAAAAACCTCGTTACTTTAATCTTATCAAACTATGACTTTAACCCTTGTATTGATCAAATGAAGAGTATTACTCATGAACAGTAACCCATATTAACAAGACCATAGTTTGATCTAATCAAACTTTTAATCACGATCAAAATCATAATAACTTGATGAATTAATCTAATTTAATAATAAAGATCAAACTCCTAACCCGTTCTAACACCATCTGTCGGGAACATGACATACAATGCAGCAGAATTAACAGATTATGTAAATTAATCAAAATTAATTAAAATTTAAAAGAATACCTAAAACGCTTTCCGAACTTCTTTAATAATCTATCCCAAGATCAATCCCGAGTTTTCTCAAGAGAAAAAGCCTCCAACTGAAATCCATTTGTCACCAAAGAGGAGCAATGCTAAGAGGTATGTTCTTAATTTTTTATTTCTCTATTTTTTTGTTATTCTCATATGGCTACATATGAACTCTACATATAGGATTAAACTTGCATTATAGATTTCAATTTCAAAACACTTCTCAATTGTTTAAAACTTTTTCCATAACAATTAAAGATATAATAGTTTTTCATAACAATCAAGGATAGAAATATAATTATATTACATGTAAACCTCTTCTAATGACATTAGTGAGACCAAGCGGGCTCCATATTAAAGAACCAATTATTAATCAAATTAAAATTTTAAGTTAACAATCAAATCCCTATCCGATCAACTATCATAAAAACTCTTTCATAATATGAGATTAAATATTCATGAATAATATTATCTTACATTCAATCTCATCCAGCATCGATTTGTTTTGGGCAACTTTATTGAGAAGGACAAGTCATCTATTTGCTCATGCCTAATATTGCAATCCCCATGAACATAAATAAAAATTATTTTAAAAATCAAACTATTTTATATTTATAAGAAAATAAATTTTAAAAAATATTTTTGAAAATCAACCATCGACGGGAATTTAAAACTTTTTATGGGATATGCATAATAAATTAACTGATCAAAATAAGTATAATTACTCTTATCTAGATATCCATCATTTTCCTAAATGAAAACTAGTAATCCAATATTTCAAGTTGTCTAGCACTTATGAAATAAGCCTAACATCATATCAAAGTATAAAGTTCTCAAATTAAAAATGATAATATCATCAAGTCAAAGGGACCATATAACAATTTGAATTCTCTATCTCTTAGGTGACTCCTTCCAGAGAATCCAAATGTGGTCTAGAGCATATCACAATGTGCACTTATGACACCACATCTCACATGTCGGTGTCATGCATGATAACTTGTTATGATAAAGTTATCATTTACTAGTTATTGCTTAAGCATAAATTCAAGAAACCTCTGAACTAGATCATATCTCCAAGCAAGTGACCATCATAGTGCATGATCTAACAAAATAATTTCTAACGATACCATAACAATTATATAAAAGATACTCAAATAATATATGCAACAATAAAACTTAATTAATATTCAAAAATGTTACATAAAAATGTATTGGATATACAAGGGCATATAACACTACTCTAGCATACAGCCTGTAAAAAATATCTTGTTTGAATAATAGTAAATTCTCATTTTGTACTAATAATTATTTGAGATGATATAGCACATGTGAATACAGATATGAGACATGTACAAGGCAAAACAATTAGGAAATAAGCTTAAAACATATTTTAGTCATCTAACATTTATGGTCAGCAATGACTCATCGATGATAGTTAGCTCATCGATGGCTATAGAAATAATTGATAATTTTTCAAAGATAAAATTTCAGATAATCGATGGTATGCATGAACTTATTGATGGTGTCGTGACACCATTGACGGTTGAAGCAACCATCACTAATAAAGTTGTTTGATTGCAAATTTAAAGTTTTAGTCTTAGTCGTTTATTTCAGATTATCATTGATGGCTATAAAAACCAATTGATAATTTTTTAGAGACAGGATTTTAGATTTTTAATAGTATGCGGGAACTTATCGATGGTCCCTTGACACCACCGACTGTTGAAGCAACTGTCACTAATAAAGTTGGATAATTATAAATTTTAGGTTTTAATCTCAGGCGTTCATATTCCTTTGATCCGAAAAATCTATTATGCTAAGGATATTTCTTTCCTATCCTATTGGAGACTATATATCAATTAAAAAATAGAGAGAAGAAAGAGTTCTAGTGTAAAACCCCAAAAATTTCTATAATATATATGTGTGAATTATTAATAATAAATAATTCCCTTAGGATGAATAATCATATATATATACATATATATGTCAGATGGATGTAATTATCTGTGTTTGAAAACCCAACAAGTGTGTACATGTGAGAGGAATCGAGTTATATTTTCCAGACTAAGAATTTTAATCCCAACAGGCAATTTTGTGCTGAGCGGTCGACCGGCGCGGTCGACCGTACCGGTCGACCGATCAGCAGTCAATTTGTTTTCCAGGTTCGGGTTTTAGTTTTGGTCTATTGGGTTTCGGGTCGGGTTAGGGTATTAGTATTTATACCAACTCAACCCAGGAGAGCTTCTCTTCACCTCAGACGTAAACCCTAGCCCCCTTTTCTCTTCCCTCTCAAAACCCTAATTTGGATTTGGTGATTTAGGGGAGTTCTTGAGGATTTTTAGCGGGATTATGGAATTCCAGCGAAGGGAATCAACCTATTGCAGATCTAGGGCATTCGTCAACACCCAAGGCGAGTAATTTCTCGCCCAACCCCCACCCCTTTCATTTTAATGTCAAGAACTGAGTTTTTATTGGTTTTTATGGAGCCAAATTCGTATTTTAGAATAACTAATAGATTATTATGGCATAGAATATGGATTTGAGATTTTATCTGTTTTAAAAAACTCACCAACGTTTCTGATAACAGATCTAGATCTGAAAATATCTAAGAAAGGAGTAAAAACCCCGTTTTTATTGTTAACTGTGATTAAATCATGTTTATACATTTATGGGATCTTGGTGGCAAAGTTTTAAGGGTTATATTCGCGATTTTACTGATCTATAACGTTTCATAAAATCTGGGTTTTGTTTAACAAAATTTTGTTTCAGGTTTCAAGCTGACAGAAACCCAGATTTGGGTTTCTGTTCGCTTGGCGGTCGACCGGATCGGTCGACCGCTGAGCTCGTTTTAGAGCTTCGGTCGACCGCGATGTTTGTTCGGTCGACCGCGACGTTTATTCGGTCGACCGCGACGTCTGGTCGGTCGACCGAGATGCCTAGCGGTCGACCGCCAAGCTCGTGTCAGAGTTAGGTCGACCGAATCGGTCGACCGCCGAACCCTCTGTAGCATTTTTTCAGTTTTGGTGTATTTGAGTATTTTTACTCATATTCGGGGTTTGTTTGGATTATCTGACCTGGGTTATTAGTCCTACTATGTGTCCATGCATGATAGATGACATGGGGTATAAATTTGAGACTTATATGCTGATTTAGTGGTGAGATTGATAAGTGGTTTTCACTACATGTATCATAGCGATATCTGAATATTTTCCACAGTCCTCGTGTTGGACTATAATCCATAGAAGTCCTCGTGTTGGACTATAATCCCTCTCAGTCCTCGTGTTGGACAATTGCCGCTTATTCCATGAGATTGAAAACTAAAATATATGTTTCCTGTTTCGGATATAGTTCTTAACCCTGCATGTGACTATTATACAGCAGTTCACGACATGATAATTATGTAGATTTGGTATTGACACTTATGTAGATTTAGACATGATATTCATGCAAGTAATGACATGATATTCATGTTGGCTATGTCACAGCACTGTAATTATGCCCTGGTGTTTGTTGTTTTTCTTCTATTATTGTTACTGTATTAGAACCTTGGGTTTAGTATTTAGGAGTTTATAAATTTGAGATATAAGGTATATACATGAGGGTTTCCTTGTTTGGATTATTTCGCTCGACGTACCTATTCTCGTGATGTAAACTTCTAAATACTAAAACCCTCTTCAGTGAGATCAATGATTTTAGATCTATTATATATTATCTGTATTTTCCTATACAACGAGCCCTTTTCCCTTGGGGTTGGTTGTGATGTTACTCGCTAGCGCTTTGACGCTCGTTGTTCCTCCCCCTTTCAGGTCACGAGCCAGGAGCACGGAGTGTCGCAGGTTGATAGGGGACCACTTTAGTGTTCAGCCTTACTTTCTAGCTATGCATTAATTTTCTTTGGGCTCCACTGTAGTGTGGTTAGACATTTGAGGGTATTATTCTAGAATTTGTAAAGGCTAAGTGCCTTATTCATTCTTGTCAGATATTTGTATTTGAGACTTATTGACTACTCCAGTTTATTTATTCAGTCATTGACTATATACTTCCATTTGTTGGATGATGAGATGTTTATTTGATCACTATCATTTCATCAGCCCTTCGTGTATTATCTTTTACTTGCTTTTGTACCTACACCTATTATTGATTCTACTAGATAGATGTTAATTATGATGGTGAAACATGTTACTACACGGTGTGGTGCATGGCAGGTTTGACATTTCTTGGTTTCACCTTGGACTGCAGCCTTGTGTGAACCCAGGGGCGTCACATCTAGCATTTTGATTTGAGAAGAGATTATATTGAAGATTTTAACCACTAGAGACTCGACAAACTCTTTCTCATCACGTACAACATCTCCAGATCGTTTCAACGAGGAAAGTTAGCCTTTGATTCATCATCTACATCGATCTTCGTCATGTTACTCTTAGATTCATTGAAGGACTGTTTGTTTATCAAAAGGGCTATAATATTTTTCATATTTTGTGTTCTTAATTGTGATTGCTTAGTTTTGATTTATATTAATTTTACAGTTCAAGCCGGTGAAAACACCCTAATGCCACTAGAAAAGAACCCTATAGGGGGGTGAATGGGGTTTATGCTAATCTAATCCGATTTAAATACCAAGTAAAACTAGTTGACAATATATCCTAGCAGGAATGATATAACAAGAGATATATGCAAGGATATGAAACTAACACAAGGGTGAAACAATATATAAATGAAATAGTAGATGAAATAAGCAATGAGAGAATGATAATAAAGATGAACAAAGATATAAGTGCGCCAAGCCAAACTCAAACAAGCAAAATGATCACGGAGTTTGGACCTTCCGTCCTACGTCTCCGTTCCCCACTCTCGGGGAGAAATCTACTATCACACCGGGTTTTCTATGCTCACCCGAATAACATTTACACCTCACACTCAGTTTTCTAGCTTACCGAAAACTTTACAATCTCACACTCTTGCAATCCCACTTTACACCCTCTATGTGTTGGTCTCTAGCCCGTATCTCCCTCAAGTGTTAAGAATTACAACTATCTCTAGACATTACCACCTACCCCACTCCTCTTGGGACGACCCAGTCTCTCACCACATACTTCTCTCGGTATACAAGTGTTTTCATAATTAACACTCGATATAATAAATGATTGTTCTCTAATTTGGAAGAGAACACAATAAAGCTCACACTCTAGGTCACACAATCCTACAACCCAATTATACAATGTTTGCAAATATAATAAGCTCAATGGTTGTGTGTGTAAGCGAAGAGTAAAACAAATCTAAACTCAATTATAAATCTAGCTTTAATAAAAATAATTAACAAACAAATAAATATAAAGCTAGAAAGAGTTTAGGGAAACTTCTCTATAATGACAAGGGAGAGAGGGAAATGAGTTGAATGCCCAAACACCAAAGATTATCTCATCAAGCCATTGTGAAACTTTTTTACCAAATTAAACTCTTAAACACACTTTAAAAACAAACTAAACTCTTATAAACTTGTTTTTAAAACTTCTTGATTGCTTCAGAATGTTAGAGGGCAAGAGGTATATATAGGATCAAGAAACAAAGCCCAAAACCCTAATGAAACCTAGCAAAAAGACAAAAATAACGAAAATAAAAAACTAGTCGTTACAGCACCAGCTGACCGTTATAGGTATTTTTCAGCTCATCAGTCGACTGACGACCTTATCAGTCGACTGACGACCTCATCAGTCGACTGGTCAGTCAACTAAAACAAAATAGAAACTTCTATATTTCGGGCGATTTTTCAGTCGACCGAACACATTCATTAGTCGACTGATACACATTATCAGCTTGATTAAAACAGTAAAACTGATTTTCAAACCTCTTTGAAAAATAGCAAAAAATTTAGAAAAATATAAAACTTTAGAAAATGATTATAAACATGAAAATAAACATGTTACAAAAATTGGTTTTGAAAAAGCATCTCCCATTTGTAAAATATCATTATTTTTCAAATATGTCCAAAACATAAAAATACACAACACTTGTATTTGATATTTTAGCTAAAGCATGTTTTAAACTTTATAAAATAATTTTATAGACTTGATAAAAAGTATAAACTATAGTTTTTAAGTCTATAAATCAAAAACACAATATTTTTCCAAATACAATAGAATATGAAACATATAAAAGTGTATATGAAGATATATATTGTTTCATATCTATATAGCTAAACCAAACCATATATGTATATATATAACTATATATATATAAAACCAAAGCGTGTATGTGTATATATGATTGAGCTTAGAGTACTTAACATACATAATATAAAACCTAAACTATTTACCCAAGCAATCTTGATCTTCGATGTAGCTTAACTTGGTACACTTTGCGGATGAAGCCTTAACTTGGATCTTCAACCTGAATTACAAGGCTTCATACCACAATTTCGTCAACCTCCATTGGATATGATCATTGAAGCTCTATTCCATCCACCCTCCAACGTATTGTTTGTCTATAATAAATACAAAAATACAAACGCTAGACAAACAACATTATTAGTAAATTGTTTGTTAAACATCATCAAAACAAAAAGGCCAACAGCCGGTTGAAATTCAGGGTTAGGACTAGTTAGGGGTAGGTATTATTCAGTGTGGAAAGTTAGGGTAGGCGACTGGTTTCAAGTAGATTCCATTATGCGGTCATGTAAGCCTACTGAATTTAATTTGTGATTCATAAGAAGTCTTGACATAGTGAGGAAGTCCCTTCGTGAGAAGTAAGGGTGGTTGTAGAATTGATATCTAAATCACTATAAAATCTATTATGTTTTTGGTTGGTAGTTATTTGTAGTTATTTATTATTGATCGCTTTTATTTTATCTATTTCGATGTTTATCTCGTGTTTTTAGAGAAAAACGATAGCAACCCTATTCAATACCGCACCCCCAACAAAGATTACATCTTAGATCCAACAAGTATTACTATCCTAGATGTAAAGTGTAACATGTGTTAAGCATGTGAGACATTTTAAAGTAACATGTAACATGTGTTAAGAATGTGATACATTTTAAACATAAAAATAAATGTTGACAAACTGTCAGAAAAATGGACAATAGTTTAAAAAAAGCTATAAACTTTAGGGTACAAACTGCAAATGATCCTTCCTAATAATACAAATGAGCCGTCTGAGAGCGTGAACATTTTAAGTAGAGTACGTCGCGTGTGCATGGATTATATAATGTGCCGCAATTTTATGATTACTGTTATTTATATTCAAATCCCTGTACCAAATTTAAACTGCAGCTTTAGGTGGAAGTTTTGCCCTGAAAACGTACCTTGACAATTTTGTCCCAAATGCAACCAACTGATGAGTAGGGTATCTACCCATGATATTGAAATTAAATATTTGACAATAATCGTCATCTTTTGCCTCATGAGGTGAATTCTTAAAGATCGTGCCACTATATCAAAATTTTAAAATAATGGCGAGTAGGGCATCTCTATATCTTAACATTAATTAGGCTAGATTTGCTACAATCTTGATTGTAAACAAATCTAGCAATTAGGAGGGTTGAGTTTCCATTCAAGAATGTGAAATGATACATCGTAAACTATTGCATGAAGTATGGTTATTTTAAAGAAAAACAGAACAAATATGACCTTGTAATTAATTCCTCTCTTTATAAGATAATTATTATTTTATTTTACAATACGTTACTTATCTATAGCATCATCCTCGGTCAGTAAAGATGCTTATCCAACAAATAGGATAGTAAAAGAATTAATCATAGTTTATGGAGTAAAAAAAGGAAGGTAAAACAACGTTCTCATATAGTATTCTATTGCTCTAAAACAATGCTCGCGCCCACACAATACGTCAACCAAACAATTAAATGAAATGAGTTAAAATATTTCAGATTTTTCTATCGTTTAATTATTGCATTATCGTCTTGAGAGTTGCTTCTTCTCTTGGGAAAGAAGAACCCTGAGAGCCAACAGGTGTGAACCGCTTAACAACCTACCAACTATCTTCGTTCAGCTAACAAACAGTACACAATTCACCAGTTCTCACAAGTTTTCCTACTCTTTTAAGTAACGAGCTAGGCCATAATCTTTGGTTTATACAATTTGTTAGGTTATCTAATGCAGCTATAAAAACATCGCTCGTATAAAATTTCATCTCATCGTCACATACCAGCACTAATCCCTCATCAATTGATGGCTAAATGTCTCTTACTTTGGGCGATTTTGGTCATTGGATTAGTTGCCGGCACTTGCAACGCCACCATCTTCGCAGTCGGAGGTATTGGTGGTTGGGATCCTAGCACCGATCTCCAGTCGTGGGTCGTGAATAAGGTCTTCCGTATTGGAGATGTGCTTTGTATGTAGTTTGGTCTTATCTTTACTTTTACATATATACTACCGTAGGGCTGTTTGGTATGCTGCAACTATAAATGTTATGATATATCATGTGAAAAATATTAATGCAACATATGTTATTGAAAAATAGCCTCAAATAATTACATCTTTTTGAAAAACATACGGGACTACTAGTAGTCCCGTATGTTTAGAGCCAACTTAATCACGGATTAGTGACTCAGAAAACATACGGGACTAGTAGTCCCGTATGTTTTCTGAGTTCATCTCAATGTTTTGTGAAATTTTTTAAGTTCACTAATCCGTGATTAAAACATACGGGACTACTAGTCCCGTATGTTTTCTGAGCTGTTTTGCAAAATAGACCTCTTTTTGGCCTATTGGCCAAAAAGATGTCTATTTTGCTAATTATTTAGCAAAACGGTCTATTTTGCTAAATAATTAGCAAAAACGGACTATTTTGCAAATTTTCCCTTTAATAAAATATTTTGCCATTGCAAACTAAGCTTTTCTATCCAAAATTGTTAAACAATCTATTCGGATTTGTTTCGGCTGACTTGAGGTCATGATATTGATTTTTATTTTTTTTAATTAATGAGAAGATTGTAACATTTTTTTGCAGTCAAATTGTTTTCAAAACATTTGCTGTTACGATATCCTGTCAACCAAGCAAAACTCTATTAACTATAAATTTCCACCAAAACTATAACACTAATAAGTAACTTTTGATCGATCCTTTCCGCTTATACAATTAATTCTACAATTTGAATTATGTACATTATACGTACATTAATCCAGATACGTATAACTTTGTGACAGTGTTCCAATACTCAAGATATCACAACGTCAACGAGGTCGACAGTCTCAACTACAACCGCTGCGACGCCACCAACGCCATCCTATCCGCAAGCAGCGGCAACACCTCCGTCCCTCTCACCACCGCCGGCGAAAAGTACTTCATCGCCGGCGCTCCATTATACTGCTTCGGAGGCATGAGGTTACAAGTGAACGTGCAGGGTAACGGAACATCCATGAAGCCTGCGGCTTCGCCCGTGTCGCCGGATTCCGGCCAGCCGGAATCTCCACCTTCCGATTCACGGCCGGCAGCAAATAATAACCATCTTTCTCCTCCTGTCGTTAGTGGCGGTCGTCTTGGTAGAAGGGGTTTGGGGTTTGGAGGTTGGTTGTGTGCAATCGGAAGTTTAGCATGGGTTGTTTTCGGGAGGATGTGAGACCGTATTCACTGGACAGCTAGTGGTCTTGAAAAAATAAAATAATCTTCAAAACAAATGCATTCATATCTAAATTATATTTTGCTTATCTATACCATATGTATGGTTCATTGGATAACTGAGTTTGAATGTTTGCTATGTTAATATAAAAGCTGTCCACTTTGGGAAAAAGTACGAGATGACTATGATCCATTGCATTAATGAGTTAATATAAAAAATATCAATCAACGGATTAGAAGATTTAGAAACTTCTGCAGTGATCTAATTGCTTGTATTCCTCGATATCTATTATTAATGCAATTAATCGGAAATATTGGATGGTTTCACTTTTTTTTCCAGCCATAGATACAGCCGAAACCAAATTTGTGGAGACTTCCTATAGAGTCAATAGTCATCTCTCTGTTGGGCTAACTTTTTTGTTATTCCGTGATTCGTATGGGCCAATTCAATGAATTTACTATAAGGCTTGAATCGGGCTACAGGGGAACAGAAGGCCCATTCAATTACCACACCCAAAGCGGCAGATCCAGGAAGGGATTACGGCTGTACCGCCTGTACGTCTTTTAACTAAAGGGCTAAATTGTATGGCATGTTTGGTAATCTGGAAGTAAGGGCTGTTTGGTTATTTCCAAAAAAAATCGGAAATGGAAAACTCATCCTTGAAATGATTTTAATACATTTCAAGCATATTTCCCAGATTTCTTTTTTTTCGCAAAGAAAACTCCACATTTCAATGCCAAGTCACACAAACAGACAAAAAAAGCCTCCATAGTAACAGTGCTCAGTTTTCTATTTCTTTTGTTTGTTTGAGAACAAGAAATAGGAAATGAGAAATGGGTTATTAAATATTATGTTTTATTATTCTACACTATTCCAACAGTGCTTTTACTACTTAATAATTCTTAGATGGGACATTTCCAATTGTTTTCAGCCCAATTTGGTGTGAAAACACATTTCTTGAAAGTTTTAGGTGGCAGCCTACGTGGCGGTTCATTTCTCGAAAATTACAAACGAAACAAACATGAGAAATGGAAATCTCTTGAAAACAAATCTCATGTGGCACTTGTTCATTTCTTGAAAGTTGAGGTAGCAAGAGATTTCCGGATTTTTTTTGCAAACGAACAGACTAAATGGAAAGTGGACTCAATTTTGAAAAGTGGCTCTACTTTTTTTTTTTTTTTGGTATTTAGGAAGTAAATAGAAAGTGATGGAAAAATGAATGGTGTCAAATAAGTGTGTTTAGCCCCTTTCACATTCTCCAAAAATTGGAGAAAGTGAATGGAAAGTGAAGAGAGAAGAGAAAGAAAACATATTTTTAGATTTTTCACATACCATTTTAGTTTTACTTGTTCACTTTGTACTATTACTTTCCATGGTAATTAAACAGAACAAGAAGAAAGTAAGTGCCACCTCATTTGCCACGTCAGCTCTCTCTCTCTCTCTCTCTCTCTCTCTCTCTCTCTCTCTACTTTCTGTAATCCAAAAAATATTTTTATAAAATAAAAAATAATAAGAAAGTACGGAAAATACTTCCTATCCATTTCACTTTTCATTTAATTTTTGCTTGTCAAACATGTAAATTCCACTAAATCCTCAAGAACTCTCAGTATTTTGGAGTAAATTCCCTACTTACCTTCAAGATTAGAAAAAATCCTAATAATTTTTGAATTGCATATCACTCCCAATAAGTTTCCTTGTTTTGTGGATAAATCGCATAAATTACAACCAAGAAACAACATAAAAGGCATTTTGTAAGTTACTGGGGTAGTGTAATTGACCCAAAATATATTGGGATTTTCTACAAAAGCTATTGGGTTTGCCTAATGTGATTTAAAAGCTATTGGGGGCCTTACTACAAAATGTGAATGTTCTTGGGAAATAGTATAATTTACCCCAAATTTAGGGGGGCAAACCCTTAACTAATATCCGTTTCAACTATTTTAATTCATCTAAACCTCTTTCAATTATGTGGGTACTGTAAATAACCCCCTGAACTATGGCGATGTCGCATGACAAGCACGCAAGTAAAAGGTCAAAATGGCTCTCAAACATCAAAAATCATCCTTTTTATAATCCAATCCGGAATTGAAATCCAAGAGTCAAATTGGAACCTCTTAACTAAGCGGATCACCCGTAGTAGGTACCCAAAAGAAAAACATACCATTTACTTTTCTTATTTTATGGAGTATGTAGGCGTCAAAAATTACATATAGGTTCCCGGACACAGCTCAAGATGAAGAGAATACGATGAACGTAATCATCTAAGCAGGAAGGATCATCCGATGCTAAGAAGTATGCAAAACAACGAAACAACGAGGGGCCGAAGCCGTCTCACAAACAAGTGAGACAGCATACACTGTCTCTATTTCCGAGACAATGTCAACTATCTTAGAAATGCGAGATAGGGACACTGTCGCGAAAATAGTGAGACAGTGTAATGACCCTTTTCACGGTTTTCTTAGACTTCGTGTGACTCACGTGGCTTCATAACTTCTTAGGATCATCCGTAAACATGGGGAGGCCATTGCAAACTGAAGAGACACTCAAAATCCCTAGAAATCACGGCATTTAACCGATTGAACATCAGTTACAAATCTGCCTAGAATGGCCCCTTCTTCCGAGACAGTAGACACTGTCTCGGAAATAGGAGTTAACGGATAAAATTTGTTTCGACTTCTTATCTTCAGAAACGGTTCCCATGGGCTATAAATACTTACCCTACACCCTTGTGCACGGGGGAGAGCAATTTGGCAACAGAGAATTAGCATTTTGGCAAACTTTGGAGAGAGTCCTGCACCGTTTTTAAGGAATCCTCAAAGTCTTTGGTGTTTTCTTGAGATCTAAGATTTGACTTAATCTTGAGAAAAGTGTTTATCTTACCTCGCCAAGATACTCACTTCAGTTCTTGTTTGCACGTTGAAACATCAACTTTAAGCCTTCTTCACGATCTACTTGGATCATTGAATCGGTGGTCCACAGATCAAAGCGTCCCCGGCACAAGCAAGATCCCACGCAAGCAGAGTCTGCTAAACAAGAGTTTCTGTGTGTGTTTCTAGGAGATCTCATTTGTTTGTTTTTATTTGTGTAAAGAAGTCTTATAAAAAGGCTCACTTTTTTTGAATCTGTAATTCGATAAACGAGTTATAATGGATTCCGCAATGGAAAAAGATTTCTAACGCAAACATGCTGGCGACCACAGTGAGAGCCAACGGTCTCGCTACCGAGACCGAAGTGTCACAACTGATCAAGATCCTGATTGACTCCACGGTCGAATACGTCGACCAATCAAAGTTTAAGGAGTACCTCTCATCCTCCTCCTCAAGATCTTTCCCACCTCACAAATGCAGGAAGATTTCATCTTCAAAGAAGGTTTTCTAGTCTTCAACTCTGATGAAGGCTACGGGTGACGACTCTCACCTAACCGTTGTTGAGGCTTCCCCTCGTAACGCTATTCTGACGATCAACAATGCTGGAACCTCTACTCACAATAATTTCTTTCCAGTTAATGAGTTATTGAATGAAAGTTCACCAACTCTGACGAAGAGGGATCGTCGGAGACAACGCTACGCTCACCAGCACGCTAAGGCTTTAGAGCAGATCGATGGAGCTCGCTACCACACAGATCTGGAGTCAAAGAGGCATCGAGTGATCCAGTCACCTCAACGACAAGTTACTAACATCTCCTCCAAGCCATCAACCGATGAATGAGTCCATGTTAAAAGTACACGTTCAACTCTTAAGGAACGCATTCAAAAGCGTCGCCCAAATGCCGCTCACACTCGTGTCCATATGCAAAAGGCACAAGAAATGGAGAAGGAAAAGGCAGGCAAAGAACCATTAAAATACTGCAAAGTTTGGATTCTAAAGTTTGAATTTGCATGAAAATTAGGTTCGGAGATAGCGGAAACTACCTCCTTCAACCGAGACACCAAACAGTGTCTCGCTCAAAGGTGCTTTAACCGAGACACTAAATAGTGTCTCGCCCAAAGGTGCCTTGGTCGAGACACCAAACAGTGTCTCGCCCAAAGCTAAACCCCTACGGTTGTTCCTTCGCCACCGTCGACATCTGTTCCTCATCCATCTGCTGTATTTATATCTGCTACACCACCAGTGAAACCTTCGGTCAGTCCTGACCTATCAAAGTTAAAAATCACTATGGCGGATCATCTTGGTCCTTTGCATGAGGGTCGAGGCAAAGCTCCAGTAAAATAACACTTGGGTCCAGTGAACAAAACCCAAGTGGTTCCTTAACCAGGGGGTCGTACGCGTCCTCCCGTGAAGCCAACTGCTACTCAAAGGTGGTCCACTACCTCTAAACCAACCAAGACACCTCAATGTACATGTTCATGCAAGGCACACAATAAAGACAAGGAGACCTCCCCTCCTGGGAGAATTCCTATCACCTCTAGCCTAGAGATTCATGTCAAAGCCCAGGAATCCATTGAGATTTCACACTCGCAAGGGGGTGGATCCAAACGTGTGATTCCTGATGTGACTTCAGCAACGACAAATTGTTCTGAGAATGTCAACAAGACTACACGTCCCCAAAGGAGGAAGTCATACCAACAGCCGATAGTGTGCTTCGATCCTCATGACTATGAGTTGTACTATCAGACTGGGGGTGTGAATAAATCCCGAAAGATGACTGTTTAAGAAAGGAGTCCTCATTGTCCTTGTGAGAGGCTTATCAGGGTAGTATTATCTGAGTGTAGCTGCTCCATGACCGCTCCCTAGAGGGTCTCGATATTTGAAAGACTTTTCACTGAAGCGTTAAAGCCCAAGCCAAGGCATTTCCACAAGAGAAGATCGGCTGTTCAAGACGATGAACTCCCAGAAGTCACCACTAACATGGCCGATAAAGGGAAGTCAACACGACGTTCTAGTCTCGACTCTTTGCCGTTGATATCCCAGCATTTAACTCGGTTGCGCTCCGGAACTATTAGACATAAGGATTATCAGAGAATGCAGAGAGGGCCATCCTCAGATGATGAAACATTAAACGCTTTATCTGTAGTCACCTCAGACGACACCATATCCAGCACAGGAGGAGGTCAAGAGGCGTTCACAATCACTACTGAGCAGTTAGCTCAGATGCTTCAAGACGCTTTAGCCAAGCAGAAAGAGGAGCTCAGAACTGAAATGAAGATGGAGACGGAGTAGAACATGTAGCGCATGAGGGAATTACATACCCAACAACTTTGGTCTTTGTCAAATCAGCAGGATGAATCCAGTCATCGCAACACTACTAATGAAGTAGACAACGACTCAGAAGTGGATGAAGATATCAATGCCCCTAGCAACAATAACATTGGGGGTGGTCCAGTTGAGCCTCCTCAACCTCCTTAGGAACCCCCAAAGAAAAATACGGGTGAAGACAAGAAGATGAAGGACCTCAAGAGAAAAATCAATGCCTTGATATCCGCTCAAGAGGTGAAGAAGATCGGTATCCCATGTCCATACCCGAAAGAGTGGGAGTCAATTCCATATCCGACGAAATTCAATCTAATTAACTTCATGTTGTTCGATGGGAAAGGCTCACCTACTCAGCACCTGATTTATTTCAAGTCCCACCTAGGTGTGATCTCTAGCAATGAACCTCTGATGGTCCAGTTATTCATTGGGACCCTTCGTAGGGCCGCCTTTAATTGGTACCATCATCTCAAGCCGAGGAGTGTTAACAGTTGGGATGACATAGAAAGCTTGTTTCTCACTAACTTCTTCAACGATGACACAGAAGTGTCGATCGGAATGCTCTTTGATGAGAAGTAGAAAGATGGAGAGTCGGTCGATAACTTCGTCAACCGCTTTCAGAATAAGGTAGTGAATTGTTGAGTTTCGGTTACAGAGGAATTCATCCTCTAGACTTGTCATAATAATCTCTCCTTGGATGTGCTAGAAGCCATGGGAGTGGAACCAAAACTTGGAAAGAGTTGACGGTGCGAGGTGAACAAACTGAACGATTCCTCAAAAGGAAGAAGGTGGAGAGAGGCCAACCGACGGCACATCCTCTGAAGTAAAACTTCATTCCTCATGATAGAGGGAAGGTTCCAGCAACTGCGGTAGACGTAAATCAAACGTTCCAACTACAACCGCAACAACAAACACCACAGTAGTCACCTTCTCAATGGCAGTAGCGACCTCAAAGGCAGCAAAACCTTCTGAACCAAAATTCTTGAAGGAGTATTCCTTCAAGGAATATGAAGTTCCTGCTATTTTTAAACACCTCCTAGAGAACAAAAAAATCAAGTTGTCTCTAATAACTGACCAGGAGGAAGCCAAGAGGATAACGGATCCAAGATATTATACATTCTACAGGCGGGTCCATCACCCCACCAAGATGTGCTACACCCTTAAGGACAAAATCCAAGCCTTGATTGGCGTCGGCATCATAACTGCCAAGCAGCTCAAGGAGAAGAAGGTAGGTTATAACACAGTATCTATCGGATTCGGCTAAGTCCCTATGTCGTGGTTCCAACCAGAACCCGTATCGAAGGTGGAAATGAAGACCGTCAACGATGACCCTCATGGATAATATCAGAAGGGGCTTGTGCCGCATACGGCCCCTAATGGTGATATTCTTTGGGTCCATCCATTTCTGCTCAAAGATGAACAATGGGTGGGATCCTCCTCTAAGAAGAAATCCAAGGGTAATGGCAAATCGTGTTGCCTTGCCTCAGCAATTCCAGAGAAGAATGATGAGAAAATCCCTATTTCACTGCTTTCCGAGGATGAGCACGGGGTCTTCACCGCCAGAAGTGGGAATGAGTATTGGTTTAATTACCCGGAGGCTTCTGGTCAATTAGTTCGACTGGGGGTGGCCACAATCCCTCCTAAGCCAGCTAACAAGCCCTAGCAATAGAAGGAGGCTGAGGCCACGTGAAAGGAGAAGGAACCCCAGCACAAGAAGGTTGATAACCCGAAGAAGTCTCGGTTCAATCGTCCGACTGGAAGAGATAAACTGGGAAATTCGAATGCACCATACCGCTTTGATGTTATGACCCAACTAGCTAACATCTCAGCGATGATAACTTTATACGAGTTATCGCGTCTTTCTAAAGACACTAGAGAGGCTTTGTAAAAAGCCTTGGCTGATTATATTGTGTTCCTCGCTCAGATTAAGCTAGCCCCCGAAGAGTCAGAGCTATCAGTTCAACACTGCAACCTTGCGGCCAAACAGTTCTCTTGCACAACCTTCATCAAAGACGACATGCAAACGAGGAACTCAAAGCAAGACAGGCCTTTGTATTTCACTGGATACATCGGCTCTAGCATTGTCAACCGGATCCAAGTCGATCCAGGTTTCATGATCAGTATCATGCAACTCCGATTGATGTATAATCTCAAAATCCTCGCCAGCAAGATGGCTACCACACGCACTGTTATCTATTGATTCAACACCAGTGGATTCAAACCACTAGGTAAAATCCGAGTGAAGTGCCAACTTGGAGATTTAAGGTCTAAAGTCACGTGCTATGTGATCGATGCAGAGACCTCCTATAATTTACTATTAGGCCGACCTTGGATCCATGGTAACGTTATAGTTTCCTCTACCCTCCATTAGTGTCTAAAGTATGTGGACGTGAATGTAGGCTGTCTAAAAATCACAATAGATAGTTTATCCCCCATCAAATACCGATGATGGAAGTTACAATCTGACGACTTCCAGAAGGCTACAGTTGGAAGACTTTCACGTAGATCGCTGAAGGTTACAATCTGACGACCTTCACGACAACCGATGAGAGCTCTAATCAACAGCCTTCACAATCAACATCGGGAGTTACAATCTGACAACTCTCATATTTTCGAGCAGCCAAGGTGAAGATCACTCAACAATGGTCTTTACAACGCTCTACAGAAGAGGTTACAAGCCAACCAACTTCTTCTAAAACGCGGAAGTCATCCCCGCGTTACAATTCTGGAAGTGCACCCGACCTTAGCGTTTCCAAGCTACAACAAGACAAATGCGAACGACCTTCGCGTTCTTGAGGTTCAACTAACACCCGACCTCAGCGTTTCCAAGCTGCAACAAGGCAAACGCGAGCGACCCTCGCGTTCTGGATGTTCAGCCAACACCCAACCTCGCGTCTCATTTCTAAGACGCGAGTTTAGGGTCCCGAACGCCAACGTGGGCGTTTGACTCGTTCAAGCAAGAGCTGAACGGTTGTAGGAACCGTTTTCCCTCCACGATCTGAGGGATTTTCGCCCCACTTGGGAGCAGATTAAGGGGGCGGTTACACCCCTCTCAACCCCATTATAGAGAGAATTAAGGGGGCAGTTACACCCCTTAATTCCCTATAAATAGGGGTAAACTCAACTGAGTTCGGGTCTTTTCTTTTAGGCTGGCTTTTTGAACGGAGGAAGTTAGCTAAGGTGGGATTTTCAGCATCTAACCGCACAGGTTTGAAGGCGATTCAAGATCTCAACCACTCGGGTTTGGGGATTCAGCAGTAGCAGCAACAAAATCCTTGGAGATAGGATTTTCGAATCAAGCTCAGAAGATCAAATCTGAGAGGATTCTTCAACGACAGAAGATTTGCTTGGTCATTAACCGAATTTTCGGTTCTAACAACTCTATTCACAGAGTTCTAACTCGTTCAGAGTTCTTAAACTCGTTAAAGAGTTATCCATAAAACTTTCCACAGAAAGTTCATCGTTCCCACGAGATAGAGACGGTCGGATCGTCAACGGAGAGCAAATTCGACGCGAACAATCGAAGGAGGCACTCCATCGCTACCGAGAAGAACCCAGTTTTAAACAAAGGGGAAGAACCAATTTTGTTCTCCTCTCTTTTGTAATCAAGTTGTAACCGAGATTAAAGAAATATAAGTCAATTTTCTTTTCTTCTCTACATCGCAATTTTTCTACATACAGTGAATAATGAGGTCAAGACGGTGGTCGTGGATAAACAATCATTCAAGGGGTTAGAAAATTATTTTACTGACTTTCTTTTGTGCATAATCTGATACTAAACCATCGGCCCTGGGGACGAACAGCGGAGAAGAAGCTGATACCGAAAGCAAACTCGATTTTGACGAAGGTCTTGTATTTAATGACATTGAACCTCTTGTAATCGATCTTAACGGTGACAAATCGTCAGATGGAAGTTGTAACTAGCAACTTACCAATTATGCAATAAATGATGATAGGGGGAGCTATCCCTATATCTTTTTATAATTTATATTCTCACTCATGCTTACATGTAGGGGGAGCTCTTAGCTCTCATTATGTTTTTCCTCATTTTTGATGTTGCCAAAGGGGGAGAAAAATGTGAGGTATAATACTTATTTTTTGATTGTTTATTGATTTTATTATGCATATTGGTAAATTGTTTGTCATCATCAAAAAGGGGAGATTGTTGTCCTTCTTGTTTTGATGATGATTTAACAAATAATTTACGACTAATATTGGTTTTAGTATTTTGTTTTGTGTTGTTTAGTATACACAGAAAATTAAGCAAAATTGATATTGAAGCCTATGCAAATCAAGTCAATCAATCAAAGTTCAAGCTTCAGAATATTCATTCTTGGTATACTTAGTATAGGATTATATAATGTGTGCAAATTCTATAAGCTCAAATATACACACACATTTCATTTGTCAATTTTCTCAAATAAAAGTGTTTCTATGCAAAATATATTTTAATATGCTTTGGACTACCCAAACACTGTTAACATCTTTTATTAAGTCCATAAAAATATTACACAAGTTTTCAGAACTTGATTTAAGCTAAATATCAAAATCAGCATGTTTAAAACACATGTATTTTTAGTACTTTTAAATTTTTCTGAGATTTCACAAATGGTAAGAGAAAATTGAAAAATTCCTTTTCCAACATGTTCATAATTATGGTTATAAACTTTTCTAAAAGTTTTATATTTTTTAGAATTTATTTGCTATTTTTAAAAGGACTTTAAAATTTGTTTTTAAAAATCAATACAGGTTGAAAACCTGTTATCAGTCGACTGATGACATTTATCAGTCGACTGAAGAAATATTCTGCAATCTTAAAAAGTTTTTATTTTTATTGGTCGACTGATCAGTCGATTGATGAGGCCATCAGTCGACTGACCATGCTTATCAGTCCACTGATAAGCTGCTATTTGCCTATAACGGTTAGCTCATCAGTCGACTGACGCAACCTATCAGTCAATTGATAAGCCCCAACAGCTATTTTTCTAGCCTTTTGCAGTTTTGTCTTTTTGCTAGATTTTCTTGGGTTTGGAGCTTTGGTTTTTTATCCTATATATACCCCTCACTATTTCAGTTCTAAATAACATTGAAAAGGGTTTTAAAAAGGAGTTTTAAGTGTTTTTAAGTTTGTTTAAGTTTCTAAGTTTGAGTTTACAAAGAGGAGGCTTGCATTTTCAATTGAAGAATTCATCCTCAATCTTCTCCATCCTCTATTGTGTTTATAGAGAAGTTTTTCTAACTTTTTTCTCTAGTAATTTTATTATTGATTTTCATATTCTTATTATTGCTAGTTTACTAATTGAGTTAGATTTTATTTATACTCATTTTATCACACACATCCTATTTGAGCTTTTAGTATTTCATACATCATATATTGGGTTGTGGGATTATGATTTTGTGAGAGTGAGCTTACATTGAGTTCTTATCCATATTAGAGAATATTTTATTATATTTGAACATTATTATGAGTTACACATTATATTACACTTGTACACCGAGAGGAGTGGTTGATGAGAGACGGGGTCGATTCCAAGAAGAGTGGTGTCGGTTGTAAAGCCTATAGAGAGGTTATAAATCCGAGCACTTGAGGAAGAGCAAACGGGCTAGGCCAACATTTAGAGGGTGTAGAGTGTGATTGCAAGTGTGTAGTTATAAAGTTTTCGGTGAACTAGAAAACCGAGTTGTGAGGTGTAAATGTTATTCGGGTGAGCGTAGAAAACTCGGTTGTGATAGTGGATTTCTCCCAAGGAGTGGCGAGCGGAGACGTAGGACGGAAGGTCCGAACTCCATGATCATATAATTGTGTTTGGATTGTTCTTTGTGTCCACTATTTGTTTACACTATCACTCTTATTTATTTTCTCTTGTGTTTGAGTTTGCTTTGTGTATAGTTATTTTGTGCTTGTAATTTACATTCTTGATTATAAATCATATTGTATATCTATCTTGCAAGAATAATTTGTTAATAAGTTTTAATCAGCATTAATATCTAATAAGATTAGCAATAACCCTATTCACCCCCCCCCCCCCTCTAAGGTGTTTTCACGGATATCATCATAGACAACACATGCGGATTCGAGAAAATGTCCTTTACGGATGGATTTTCGGGTTACAATCAAATCACGATGTACCCGAACGATGAAAAGCATACTGCATTTAGAACGCCCATCGGCATCTTCTGCTACATAGTCATGCCTTTCGTCTTGAAGAATGCAGGTGCTACATACCAATGGGTGATGTCTCAAACGGCCATGATGTAGCTGACAGGTGTAAATGTTCTGGCGACAGGTGCATGTAGTTAGCATGTACCTGGCAGGTGTGACTGTAAAACCCCATAAATTTGAATATATTATGATAAATAATAATAAATATGTTATATGGTTATAAATAACATAGGTATTGATGTTTGAGTATGCTAGGATGAGATTTGAGATCAAATCAATATATATATGTGAGTACAGATGAGAAACATGCACGACATGCATGAGCCTGAATCTGAAAAAATCGACCAGTTAAGAGTATTCATGTTTTACACACAGATACAGTTGGAATCTTGGAAAACTTAAAAGAAAAATATTGTAGGTATTTTCAACAGCTTTTCAAATCATCTTAAATCACCTCATTTCGAGATCGGACGGGAAAGTTACGACTAAAATAGCAAAAACTTATTTTTCTAAACAGGCTGATTTGAGTCTTAGTAGTCAACTACTAAGCTTAGTAGTCGACTAGTCAGTCTGTTTCCAGATTTCTTTCAGGTTTCAGGTCAAATTCATTTTGTTTCGAACCCAGTTGTATATATGCGTATATATATTCGTTTTAAAGCTCTTTTTACCCTCTTTCACGTGAGATTATCACCAGCCACCTTCCTCCTCAAACTCTAACCCTAATTGTGAGTTTTGAGAGAGTTTCGAGGCGTTTGTCAAGAGGAAGGTAGAGTTTTGTGATCGTGGCTAAAGGGGGATCTTGCATACACGTGGTGGAGGAGTCCATCAGCATTCTAAGGTAAGATCATCTTCACCCGTTCCTACACCCTTAGTAATTACAAGATTTAAAGTGATTAAATCGATGTTTTGATACCTTTTCTTGCTTTCATGTAATAAAAAGGTAGATTTTGATAATAGATTTGTAACCTATGTTAGATCTGATATTAGAATGAATTTTGAAGATTTCTTCCTCCTCATCCTCTTGGTTCTAACGGCTAGTTTCTTCAGCAGTGGGTGAAGGTCACCTGCGCCTTGATCCTGAGCCCTCAGTGGTAGCTTTCTCCTTTTTCTTTTCTCCAAGAAGTTTCTCTATCATTGCTTCCATGTGCCTGTTAGACTCTTGTTGTTGGAGGATAGTTGCTTGTTGTTCTTCTAATCTACTTGTCGTATCTTCTTCATTATCTTCTTCATTTTTGGCCATATGAGCACTCACATGTTCACTTTGATCGGTACTAGAAGGTTATGATGTTGCAATGGTAGGGTTCTCATGCTCTTCATTGACATCATCAGATATGCTAGAAAGCTGTCGATAGTCCAAAGGAATCTTTACTCTAGTACGAGTACGAGTGTGTTGATAAACACCATGTCCTTCAATAAGCGCTCCTCATAACCCTAGGAAAAATTCGAGGTCGGAGGATTCTAAGGAATCGGTAACAGCTTTGCCTTTACTCTTATCAACCATGTTAATCGTCACTTTAATGCCGCGATTCTTAGACACTTGCTTCTTGGGACGAAAGCATCTTCTTCTTGATGTCAGAATCACTAAGGGCTCAGACAATCATTCAAAAACCACAGGTTTATGTGCTGATTCTCCACATGAGCATTACGAAAGCACTATGGACATAAGTTTCTTATAGCATCAATGAGATTGCATCTGGCTTATGTTGTGTTAGCGTGTGAGGTAGTCACGGAGATCCATGGTGGAACTACCCCCAGTTGATTCTGGTCATTTAGTTTTACTTGAGAGAGACCCTCTAAATGATAGAGTTGACGAGCTTAGGTAGTTATACAAACTTCATCATGACGAGGTTAGTTGGCTGAACAAGCTTGATACATTTGCCTTCTCGTTCGGCCATCAACTAGAGGTTCGTTCTTTTGACGAGCCTGAGTTTGGTCAGCTCGAACACTTACTGGGGTTGGTCGAACTTTGCATTGAGAACGAGGTTCATTAACTGAGCATGTTTGGGTGCGGGGATGGGGTTCGTCATTTGAACGTTCCCCAGCTAATCAACCCTTGGATTGATCTCCTTTTGGTGGATAGTGGAAACCGTCCAACGAGACCAAGGCTCGAGCCTTTTGATGAGCTTAATTCTATAATTAACGTTGTCGTGCATGTCTCAAAAGTGGAGCAACAACAGATCCTACCTCAGTCAAGACTAGGCAAGGTTCAACAACAATAGTCAGAGTGTGGCTAAGTTGATTAGTAGAAACTGAAGCTCGGTTAGGTTGTTTGACAACCCACTTCTTAGCCTGACGGCTAGTTTTTGAAGCCTCATTTTTTAGAGGCAAAGATTTCCCCTCGAGACTAGCTCGAGTTGAATTATCAGAAGTCATATGGGCTGAAGTCTTATAAGAGACTTTACGGCACTTTCATGCCTTTGTAGGACTCGAAGTTCTAGAGGAGAGGAACTCCTCATACTTGGATTGGTCAAACTCAATGATAAGAGTTTCAACCTCAGTTCCCACTGCAATCTGATCTGATTGCACCACCACCAGTTCGTCAGAAAGAACAACTTCTCTCACTATGGTCGCCATCTTCTGTAGGGTCAAAAAATTTAAGTTGATTGATTCTTGTTTTAAGAATGGGTTCGATCGCTTGGTAAGAACCTTTTACAATCACTCACTCTCTCGATTATAGAGGAAGAGAAGATTGATTTGGCTTCTCTTTTGTTTGAGGTGGATTCTAGGTGGCGAGAGGATACTTCTCTTGATGCTTAAGTCGAGATTGCTTCCCGTTGATGATCAAAAACAAATCGCAAGAGCTTCTGATGATAGCTTAGGCTGCAGAGACCGAAAGTTCGGGTCTTAAGCTTGTGCATGAGAGCTTCGTTTGGAATCTCCTATGATCTCCAAACGGGATTTGCTAAAAGGTCTTTTCTTCATAGCTGCTTGTGGCTATTTATAGAGTTTTAGCACGTAACTTACATGCTACAATCATAGGGTCATGGGCATAACTAACTCCTGAGATTTAGCCCACGTGGCTGATTGGGTCTTCGGGGCCATTACAATCTGATTTAATATGGGTGACGAGCTTTGTTGCATTGACGAACCTCATCCTTGATGTCGAGCCTCATTGCATGGTGAGCCTCATCTTGATGTCGAGCCTCATTGCATGGCGAGTCTCGTTTTTAATGTCGAGTTTCGCTGTGTGGAGAGCCTCATCTTGATGTCGAGCCTCGTTGCGTGGCGAGCCTCGTTTAGATGTTGAGCCTCGCTGCGTAGCAAACTTCATCTTTGAAAATGAACTTTGATGCTTTTGAACAAACTTCAGGATGATGTTCATCTTTCTTTTGGCATTTTTGGATGTCTACAGGGAGACCATACATGCTAGCTCGGATGGGGACGTACAATCCATTACTTACTAACTCATTTCCCCAACGACTAAGCATATAGCTTGTCATCCGCGTCCACTATTTATCAGTGGATGAATGGACCCAGTCAAAGCATCTATACTTCCTGACGGGAAACTCCCTTCCCAATCGAGCTAGGTGATTCTTCATAGTACTTGCTTTTACCATTACTTCATTCTGAGGCAAACAGTCCTGGTCCAACACCCTAGGATGAAGCTCACGGATAGAATTCCTATCACTCGAACCTAAAGTCTTGGCATCCCTACCGTTGAATCTGCAATGAATGCGTTCATGATCTTCAGTCAACCACCAGGACATTTCCTGAGTCACCGCTAACTTCCTAAGTTGTATAAGGGAATGATGTCGAGGAATAGGAGGCAAGAATCGAAATACTCTACCATGCTCAGTCAACTACTATTCCAAGCCGCACGACAGCCTTTCAGGATCCTCGACAGAGTCGCCGAACAAATATTAAGGCTTCCTCAAAGGTTCAGTCGACTCCTGATACTTAGTCAATGGCACGTCAATAATCAACTGACGCAGAATATGACGACTCCCTCGCTGCACAAGATCGGGGACGTCCTCCAGGTAATCCATATTAAATTGAGGAGCCTCTCTAATCGAAGGACTCTCGTCAAATGAAGCATATATGATGCCACTTTGACCAGACACTTCTCTGTCAGAGAAGGCCATGGACAGTAAATTGACTGCAAAGAAAAAGTTTTTATATATTAGAACGTAGTTAAAAGAATATTTCTAAGGCGGAACAAGGAGTCGAACCCGTCCCATTAATATATGAGATAGAGTCACTACATTGTAATTGGCGAGACGATTTCAAATGTTTCACGCACGAGAGACAACATACATTATCGTGTAAATAACACGACAATATACCATGCCTTACAAAGTGTGAAATAGCATAAAATCACCCCTTTCACCTTGAGACGTATTTTGACCAAGCAAAACACATCTTTTAAGCGCCAACCCCTACAAATAAGGGTACTGGCTCTTCCCAAATGCCTCATGAAGGAGAGCAAATGAGGATATACATGCAAAATCCAACTTTTGAATGGAATAAAGTCAAGGGAACTCACCTCCATATGATGAAGCCACGGGATCCTCTCTCTCAAGTGCATGAGAGGCCGATCGACTCCTCAGGATGTGCGCTCTCTTAGGAGACATCGTCAAGAAGTGGGTTTTAGCTGAAATCCTATAAGAAAAGTTAAGGTTTCATCGTTAGAGTCAAACATAAATTCAAAGAAACAACCCAAGATGACACATTTGGGTTCGTTCCTCACCAGGAATCAAGAAATGAACAAGAGGTGAAGAAGAAAGCAATGAAAAGCTCGAACTTGAGGAAAAGTCGCCAAAATTCTACAAAAAGTTATGGTTTTGAGGAGCAATTCAAAATAAAACCAAAAACAATCCAAGATATAAACCAAGAGCTCAGTTTTATCAGGGATTAAGAGGAAATAAACTTTGATGAAAAGAAAGCAGGGGAAAGAAGCCAAACCTTGAAGAACACCTGAAACCCTAGTTCCCTCAAGCACAAATCCGACGAAATTAAAGGCTAAAAATGGGGGAAGAGATTGGGGAACTCTTTTATAGGGGTTTTAAGAAGTTTTTGAACTCAAGAACGTGGGCAAAAGTGACTAAAAACACCCAAAGACCGGACTTAAAACCCCCAGGATCCGACTGTCTGCCTTCGTACGAGACAGTCGACACTGTCGTGCATATGCGAGATAGTTAACACTATCACGCATATGCGAGATAGTATATACTGCCTCGCACACACGGGACAGAGATGCCTGTCTCGCACAAAGGTTTAACTTGGCGTGTGTTCGAGGTGTATTTTCGCGGCATCCTCGATTCATTTCTAGTAAATTATAACACTTCGATGAGTATACGAGTATAAACTTCTTCTCCTTGAACCTCTAACGGGTATCTGAGGTTAAACTGATTCTTGAAGCTCTGGTGAGTATACGAGTATAAACTGATCCTCCCCGCTCTAACACCTTAAGAGCTTAAACTGTATAGACTATAGTTAATGTATGTGTATAAACTATATTCACACCGGAACGAAGGTCAACGCGTCAACGATTTCGTCAAAATCAGGCTCAGGATAATTTTTAGGTCAAAGAATTATGCCAGGTAGTTTAATCAGAATCCAGATACAAGCTCCCGACGAAGACGATCAGTTCAACGTCATATCAACAACACGAGCTGTTGGGCTCTTTGTTTTGATGATGTTTAACAAACAATTTACCACTAATGTTATTTATCTAGTATTCATGTTTTCTTATTTATTGTAGACAAACAATATGTTGGAGGATGGATGGAATTGTGCATTCAGGATCATATCCAATGGAGGTTGATGGAATTGTAGAGTGAAGTTTACGCAATTTAAAGTTAAAGATTCAAGTTCAAGCTTCATCCGCAAGTGTACCAATTCAAGCTTATTAAAGATAAATATTGCTTGGGTAACATTTAGTTTAGGTTTTATATTATGTGTGTTAATACTTTAAGCTCAATCATATACACACATACACGCTTTGGTTTCGTATATATAGTTATATATATACATATATGTTTTGGTTTGATAGTTTTCAAGCTTTACTATGAAACAATTGAATATAATTAAAAATACATTTCTTGTTTCATACTTATATACATATATATGATTTTATCAATATCAATTTTATTTAGTTCAATGAAATCATGTTTTAGTGCATTATATGTGTATTTTGATAAAATACTATATTCATTGTTTATAGACTTCATAATAATAGTTTATATTTTTTCAAGTTTATAAAATCATTTTGTATTGTTTTAAAACATGGTTAAGCTAAAATGTCAAAACTCATATATTTACATTTTCATGTTTTGGACTATTTTATAAAATAATGATATTTTATATTTGGAGGTCCTTTTTAAAAACCAGTTTTTGTAACATGTGTATTATCATGTTTACAATTATTTTCCAAAGTTTTATAATTTTTAGAATTTATTTGATATTTTTAAACAGGGTTTTAAAGTCACAAAAACTGTTTTCAAAACCTGTCAAATTTATGTGTCTGTTTGCGGTTGATCGCCACGGTCGACCGCCCCTGAGTCCAGAGACTCAGGAAGTTTTTTTGAGGCTCGCGGTAGACCGTGACGGTCGACCGGATGTTCTCGCGGTCGACTCTCGCGGTCGACCGTCTATTGTCCAGAGCCCTTTCTTCGTTTCTGTGCTACTCGCGGTCGACCGCGAGATTCCCATGGTCGACCGTCTAACTATCCGTTGTACTCCAACGGCTAGTTCCAGCTGTGTTTTTCTGTGGGCTTTTTGGTCAATTTTTTAGGGGTTTTGCTGAAGCTTTGAGTGGGTATAAATACCCTATTGTCTTCAGCTCTCCTACTAACAATAAGAGTGTTTTAAAACAAGTTTAAGAAAGTTTTAAACAATGGTTTATATTTGGTTTAAGTTTGTTTTAAAAGCCTTTAAGCAATTGAGAGTTTGATTTTGTGAAATTAATTTCACAAGAGCTAGAAGAGATCATCACTTGGTGTTTGAGCTTCAAATCATATCTTTCTCACTCTTGTTATTTATTGGAGAAGTTTTCTAAACTCAATCTAGCTTTACTTTTATATTGTTTAATTATCATTCTATTAAGCTAGTATTTATATTTGAGTTTAGTTGATTTAATTTCACTCATTATTTACACACACCTACTTGAGCTTATTGTATTTACATTCATAGGATAATTTGGGTTATGGTTTTGTGATATTGAGAGTGAGCTTAATTGAGTTCTCATCTATTATAGAGAACAACTATTATTGTATTCGTGCTTAATTGTGAGATTCACTTTGTAATACACTTGTACACCGAGAGAAGTGTGTGGTGTAAGTCGGGGATCGTCCCAAGAGGAGTGGCGTCGGTTGACGAACCTAGGAAGAGGTTATATCCGAGTACTTGAGGGAGACACGTCTAGGTCCAACACTTAAGAGGGTATAGAGTGGGATTGCAAGAGTGTGATTGTAAAGTTTTCGGTTAGCTAAAAAACCAAGTTTTCAATTAGCTAGAAAACCGAGTGTGAGGTGTAAATGTTATTCGGGTAAGCGTAGAAAATCCGGTTGTGTTAGTGGATTTCTCCCCGGGAGTAGGGAACGGAGACGTAGGACGGAAGGTCCGAACTCCGTGATCATATTGTGTGTTTGTATTATTTATTTGCACACTATCGCTCTTGTTTTGTTTATGTTTATTTCACCATTGTGTTAAGTTGTATATCCTTACATATATCTCATAGTATATCTCATTGCTAGGATATATCTCTTTGTTTATATTGCTTATCCTAGCTCATATATCTTGTTGTATTTCATACTTGCTAGGATAACTTGTTATTAGTTTTAATTTATATAAAATCGGATTAGATTAGCATAATACCCTAATCACCCCCCCCCCCTCTAGGGTTTAACACGAGCTAGTTCAGATATCAACATATCAGATTTAGTTCTGGATTTCGACGATGGTCGAAGCGATAAATGCAGCACCAGAAGTATTTCAAAATACTCGACAAAATATTAAGTACGCTGAAAACCGAAGAAGCTAAAAAATTAAAGCCATTCATAGGTCATTGACGTAATCTCTTCGACAAAATACTGAAGGAACTAAAAATATGGCCTATCTTATCCAAAGTATTTCAGACTCCTCAATAAAATACTGAGGAGCCTAAAAACTTTAGAGTGGATATTTGTAGGTGTCAAGAATTTCCTATAGGTTCTCAGACACAGCTCAAGACGAAGAGGAGACAATGAACGTCATCATCTAAGTCAGGAAGGATCATCAGATGCCAATAAATATGCAAAACGATGAAACAACGAGGGGCCAAAGCCGTCTCACAAATAAGTGAGACAGCATATATTGTCTTTATTTCTGAGACAGTGTCAACTGTCTCGAAAATGTGAGATAGGGACATTGTCGCGGAAATAGCGAGACAGTGTAATGACCCTTTTGACGGTTTTCTTGGACTTCGTGCGACTCACGTGGCATCATAACTTCTTGGGATCATCCATAAACATGGGGAGACCATTACAAACTGAAGAGACACTCAAAATCCTCAGAAATCATGGTAGTTAACATATTGAATGTCGATTACAAAACTGCCTGGAATGACCCCTTCTTTTGAGACAGTAGACACTGTCTCAAAAATAGGAGTTAACCAATAAAATTTGTTTTGACTTCTTATCTTCAGAAAAGATTCGCATGGGCTATAAATACTTTCCCTACACCCTTGTGCATGGGCGAGAGCAATTTGGCAGGAAAGAATTGGCATTTTGGCAAACTTTAGAGAGAGTCTTGCACCGTTTTTAAGGAATCCTTAAAGTCTTTGGTGTTTCCTCGAGATCTAAGCTTTGACTTAATCTTGAGAAGAGTGTTTATCTTACCTCGCTAAGATACTCACTTCAGTTCTTGTTTCCACGTCAAAACATCAACTTTAAGCCTTCTTCACGATCTACTTGGATCGTTGAATCAGTGGTCCATCACTACAAGAAATACGGTATTTAACGATCAAAATTAGTAAAGGGGCCAGTTGACCGTTGTTAATGTGCATATAATAACGATGGGGTTTTAAAGCCTCCGTTGAGTGATTACAAATATTATATAATGATGTGATATGGGATAACAGTTTTTAAATCCCTTCATTAATTTAATCTTAAAACCGTCGTTATTGGGTCTCCTTAAAAATGAAGGGGTCCATTACCATCATTAATCATAACTCCTAATCATAACAGGATTAGTAATAAAAATTAATATGAATAACCCGAAACCCAAATCACCTTCTAATCGCACTTATATATATTAAACTAAACCCTAGATTAATTAAAAATTATACTATTCTCTCTTTTTAATTCACCTTCAACAAAACCCTCGCCGCGCCCCTGCCCTAGCCATGCCCCTGCCCTAGCCGCGCCCCTGCCAGCGCGTTTGCTCCAGCGCCGTTGGCTACGCTGAGTTAGCCCGCCCCAACGCCGCTGTTTCCGACCCTCGTCGCCCGCCCCAACGCCGCCAGCACTGACCGTCCCTGCAGCTGCAACTCTCGTCGACACGTACGCCCCACCGTTAGCGATCGTCGGTCATCACCCCAGCAACGACGTCACCTGATCAAACTCGTCCCCCGGTTGTCGACGTCAGCCCAGCACCGCCACATCTCCGTTCTAGCTCCGTCGCCGCTCAGGGACCAACCTCTGCTTCTCTCGTCGGCGCCCAAGCTTTAGCTGTCGACGGCGTTCGCCCCTAGCAACGTCGTCGCCCGACCAACCTCTTCTCCCCGTCATCGACTGTAGGTGTCAAAAAAATGCCAATAGATATCCAAACATAAAAAATCACTCAAAACTGGGAAAATCACCCAAAACTCACAAAAATGAACTGTCTCGCTAGCGAGACAGTCTTTTGCTGTCTCGCCGGCGAGACAGTCTTTGCTGTCTCGCTGGCGAGACAGTCTTTGCTGTCTCGCCAGCGAGACAGTCTTTTACTGTCTCGCCAGCGAGACAGTCTTTTGCTGTCTCGCCAGCGAGACAGTCTTTGCTGTCTCGCCAGCGAGACAGTCTTTACTGTCTCGCCAGCGAGACAGCGTTGAAAAGGTCAATAACCACCTTGAATAACTGCCCTACACGTGTCCATTAACTGTCAAGGGACGTGGGAAACAACGTGGGCGAAAATCACGTGAATAACTACCAAAATAACGGAGTTTGAAACGTAGGGAGGCAGTTACTGCAAAACTGCCAAGAATATTCGTTTTGCGCGATAGCATTTTACTGTCTCGCTGGGCGAGACAGTAAATTTACTGTCTCGCTGGGCGAGACAGCAAACGCTGTCTCGACCAGCGAGACAGTAAAACATTGTCGCGCCGTACTAACTTGCTGTTTAGTTATGTTTTTACAGTTGCAGACCCCTGAGGCTATAAATACCCCCCTAGGG
>BQKN01063041.1:307577-324993 GCA_022839385.1 Asparagus kiusianus
TTTTCTTCAAGAGTTGTAATTTTTCTTATTTTCATTGTAATTTCTCTGTAATCGAAAGAAGATTAATGGAATCGACAATGGAATCAACTTTTGCTGAAAACATCGACGTCGCCCCAGCAAGTTGTTGAAGGAGACGACTCCACAGGGCATATTACAGCTGCTCTCCTCCGAAAATGCAACTATAAAGGTCATCCATCTCCTTCCTTTATCTGATTTTCCCCCCACCCCATGATATTAATTAGGATTTCTTTAATTTTAATTTTGGGTATTTATTATTCCAATTTATTTGCATTGCCAAATGATTTTTAGGATGTCAACAACCATAACGAGGTGACGTGCATAGTTGGTTCACCATTTAGCTAAACTTTCTTACAATAAATTAACATAACATCATTTCATTTCGCGGCTATAATACAAACAAGCTATGTTTTAAGCCTAGTTTTAGCATCCCATATATAATAGTTTCCCCAAGATTATGGTTTCCCAAGTATCTGCAACTATAAAACTCTATATCAGCATCCATACCTTCCATCTTAATTAGGTAAAATTGTCTGTGCATTTGTGTTACTTAATTTCTAACTATATTTTATCTATACTATATTTTATCTATACTGCATTTTCTTTTTCTGCAATGGCTGCAATATTTGATGGTCAAAAAGTGTGGGAGATAGTAAGGGAAAGGCCTGATAGTATCGATGTAGTTCTCGCCGAAGTTGAGGTCCCGTCGATCTCGGGAACTAGCCTCCTTTCCATGATAATGTATCATGAGGGTTGCAAGCACATTCCTGTGATAAGTATGATACCATGTCTCTTGAAATTATTCCAAGAGAAACATATACTTGCTGGTGTTCTGCAATCTCATCTTTTTTTTTGTGTGTGTGTGTGTCATATATGCAGTGATGTCCTCCAATGACTCTGTCAACATAGTTTTCAACTGCATGCTGAAAGGCACTGCAGACTTCCTCGTGAAGCCTGTCCACAAAAATGAGCTGAGGAACTTGTGGCAGCACGTTTGGAGGAGACAAACTGTATGTTGCCTTCAACCTTCAACCTTGTGTGTAACTATTTTAGGGCTAATTGCACTTAAGACCCCAGTGACAGTGCCAGAAATTCAAAATAGTGGTGTCGCAGTATATATAAAAGACAATATTACTAATTTTCTCACATATTAATACATAATAGGAAAACTTAATAATAAGATACAGAAGATATATTTAACTTTAATGAGATATATTCTCAAAAAGTACAACTACATTGTTGCAATTCACCCCCAAGTGTCATCATATTATGAAATTGTTGCATTATAGCCTCTTTCGAAATACCACTACATACATATTTTTCAATATTAGTTGCTGAGTCATTGTTCATCCATTGATCTCACATTCAATTTCGCAGATGATTCTTTATAATTTCTGTTGTAACGACCTCTCTCTGTAGCTTCATAAACACCAGGCGATAGACCTACACCTACTTAATTGTTCATTTTACATTCTTAAAATGGGTTCTTGGGATTGGGTCATCGAAGGCTTGGCCCATTAGGGGTGATTCTCAAATGAACTACTACTCACTACTTACTTCTAGTGTAGTGTCATTAATAAGTGATAATCTGGTTTATACCAGGTTATTTTTTGATATAAGGTGGTATCACTTGACACCACCCTCTATAGGGTGCCTCCGCGGGTGATAGACCCCCTCTAGTATTGTTGCAGATAACAGTCCCCCACCCCCACCCCCACACACACACAAAAAAAACACGTCAGGTTAAATCCTCTCGATTCTTTTACACTCTGACTCATTATTTACGTCGAGGATATAAGAGTTGAAAAAAGGGACTATCTGGAACAACACAATGAAACTACAGTACCAACAAGTTCAAAATAGTTATACTACAGGGGATGCATCCGCAATTGAGCCATAACTATTAAGTAAACTCATGAAGTACTTATCACTCTTGTTATATTTTGGTATTGCTAATCACCGTCTTTTATAACTTTCCAGTTGAATGATGGCATTGGCAATAAAGGTGTTCACCAAGATGATAATGCAATGAAAACATTTGAAGCTAATCCTCGAAAAGCAAAGCAATCTAGTTGTGGATCAGTACCTCCAATGCATATCAATAAAGAAGACAGTGAGAAAGGGAGTGATGCCAAAGTAAGTTCTCTCAATTTTGTTATTTTACAAGGAAATAGCTTCCACACATAAGCTTGTTTTCCACATAAATATATATTGTTAGAAGAAACAATGGCTTTGAGTAAAAGCTAGGCTTTGATGAGAAAGTACGGGACAGAGTTTGTTATGTTTGATACACTGCTCCTAATTAGCTTATTCTTTCGTGCCATGTTTCTGATTAATTATATTATAGTGCAGAGTTCTTGTACAAAATCAGATGTGGAAGTAGAGAGCGTGTGCAAAAAAAGTAACATAGAGCCTCAGCGGAGAACATGCAAGGATTCTTCGCATATAATTGAGACTATATGTCAGAATGATGAATGGAAGTTTGCACGAAATGCTGAAGGTACTGTTCTTCATATTTCCTGTCAATATTTTAGATTATCGTTGCTATTTACAAAATTTAATGTGTGGCATTTGTTATGCTGGTTTCAGATTTGCACCTCTCAGTGGGGCATGCGTCGCAAATGATCAATTGATCGCAGAAGAGCAATCTTGTGCGCTCGTAGATATTGCAACTCAGAAGCAACTCATCAATTTGATCAGCACAATAGGTAATCAGCAAGGGTGTAAGTATGCTAAGGGAAAATAATACAAAAAATGATAACCTTTATTATACTCAAGAAGTTGTATCGTGTGATGAGGAGTTCAGCTGCAGCCCGGATTCTACACCTTTACTGAAGCTATCATTGAGTAGATACAATCATAATCATGTTGAAAAGAAAGAGAAGAATGAATGCAGGATTCTGAACCATTCGAGTTCTTCAGCCTTTTCACTGTGAGTGCAGTTTTATTTGTATAAGTATTCATTTACATGTTTAGAGATGTTTTATTTTACTAAAATTTAGTTTTTTTACTAATATTCAAGTAATATAGTGGGTTAATTTGCATTTTATTTTTATAACTACACGGTCTTGGTCCTCAGATGCAAACATATCACTGCAGCTCTACAAATCTCTTTGAATAATTGGGATACTTATTGATTTCATTGATATATTTGGAATATATTTTTCTTCCTGCAAGTATGATAGCAAGATACCGGTACCCACTTTTTTAGAAACTAGAAACTTAGAAACCCGGTATGAAGAAAATTACAGTCCTTTGGTGATGCTGGTGATGCTGGTGCTGGTGATGCTGGTGATGCTGGTGCTGGTGATGACGATGATTAATGAATAAAATTTTTATTTATTAGTATTGAATATTTGAGGATGATTAACTCTTATTATTAGTATTGAATATTTGAGGATGATGGAATTTTATTTATTGATGTTATTAATGAATAAAATTTTTATTTTTCCTCTTATTCATTATTGGGTATTTTTAATATATTTTTATTGTGAATCTTAGTGTCAGGTTGAGAATAATATGATAGTTGCCTATGAATGGAAAAATTATTATTAATGTATATTAGAAATTTGTAGTATACAATGACGATTTTATAAATCGTATTTTGTTCATCAACGAAGGGAAATCATCGTTGTTGATGGGTTACTAATTATCCATTATGAGGACTTTTACAACGGTATCCAACCGTCATTAATTAGTCTTCAACGATGGGAAAATATCCCCGTAACTAATGGTAATGACATGAAAATATCCCGTAACTAATGGTAACGATGGGAAAATATCCCGTCACTGATGGTAACGACGGGAAAATATCTCCGTCACTAATGGTAACGACGGTGATAATTACCGTCGTAAATATTAATGACGGTAATATATTTCGTCGTTATAGACTCTATAACGACGGGTAGTATATCCCTTCGTGACCCTTTAGCGAAGAGTGCTTCAACAACGGGTGAGAAGGGATTTTCTCCGTCGTTAGCATACAATAACGAAGGTTTTCAGCTCTTTAACGAAGGGAAATCCCTTCGTTAAAGATGTAATTTCTTGCAGTGCACGGATCAAAACGTCTCCGGCACAGGCAAAGATTCCACGCAAGCAGAGATTGCTAAACAAGAGTTTCTACGTGTGTTTCTTGGAGATCTCATTTGTTTGTTTTCATTTGTGTAAAGAAGTCTTATAAAAAAACTTACTTTTTTTTGAATCTGTAATTCGATAAACGAGTTGTAATGGATTTCTCAATGAAAAAGATTTCCAACGCAAACAGGGTAGACATCAAACCTCCATTAATTTGACAGAGTTTAAGTCATTTTAGATCTTCACGCGTCTTGCGCATGCTGATGACTATCTGGGGTCATCTTGGCTCTTGTACTACAGACAATGGATTCTATGGGGGGAAGAAAGATAACATAGGATGCCCTCATTCTCCATTCAAAAATGCGAGCGCGAGACACCCTTGGGTGTCTTAGCTGTCTCGGCACGAGACACCCTGAAGTGTCTCAGCACCCGAGACACCTTAGGGTTTCTCGGGCCGCTTCGAAACAGCGGGTATTTTGGCCCAGGTTCGGTTTTTTTTCCCCTGTTTTCTTGGTGTAAATAGGGACCTCGTCCTAGGGTTCAAAAAGAGGGTTTGCCGACTGTAGCAGAGAGATTTAACTGAGTTTTTTAGATCTAAAAATGTGAGATCTTGAGGAGAGAAAAGAGAGAGAACTTGGAGCGATTGTACAAGAAAGAGGTCATATTCTCTTGGGTAAAATCTAAGCCTCATCTCTTTGGGACGAGCTTGCTAGTTGTGTAAGTCGTCAGTGCTCTCCATCATAGTGGAATCTCCCTTCACCCCCTCCCGTGGACATAGGCAAGTTTGTCGAATCACGTAAATCTCGTGTCTTCTTTATTGTTTTGTTGTGTATTGGCTATTGCTTGTGTTAGTTGGTTTCCTCGATATTCAGATCTAGATCTGATATTGAGAAGAGTGTATATCTCACATCGCTGAGATATTCACTTCTGTTCTTGTTTCATATCGAAACTGGAACATTGAAGTTGTCTTGAGTTTTGTAAAAACAAAAGTCATAGATTTCTCTCGAGGTGATTTGCTTCTGCGGTGGGTGTATCGGCCCCCAACAATACACAGACTCACCCGCCAACAAATGCAATTGCTAAGGGGCTGTTTGGATTAGTTTTTTTTTATGGTAAAAGAGGGGAAAGCTGTAAAAAATGTCAGCTTTTTGGCAGCTTTCCCCCAAAATCTGCTTTTTAAGAGCTGATTTTTGGGGAAAGCTGCCAAAAAGCTGACATTTTTGACAGCTTTCTCCTCTTTTACCACCCAAAAAACATGAACCAAACAGCCCCTAAGTTTCATCAATATCGCACTCATAAAAGAAAAAGCCTTGGCTTTAAATATTGTATAATTCGAGCTATATGATTATGTTAGTCATGGTCATAATTAACCTTCCATGATTGTGTCCAATCGCTTCACTTTTTTTTTTGCTTCGCATGTGGATCCTTCTGTCTTCTCTTTTATGATTTTTTGACTTCCAGAAAAGTGATTCACATCACAAAAGTGAGGAAGCTAGGATAGGCCATCTGTACGATTGCTGTTTTGTACTCATTCCCTCTAATAGTTCTATCTTTGAACTACAGCCTCAGGGGTTTACAATGAGATTATTATTTTCGAGGTTTTTAGTTGGTTTACTCATAGTATGCGCATCTGTGGAGTTTAACTACGAATTCGAAAACTGTTCTCCAAGGGAGGAACACTCCAGAATCTAGATCAACGTTGCTAGATAAAAAGAATAGCTTATTCGCACACTCTCTCTCCCCTTCTCCATTTTTTTTTTTTTTTTTTTTTTTGTTAAATTAACAGATTGTTAATAAAAGTAGACCATTTTTATCTGTTTGGTATTAAAAGCAACCATAGCGTCTTTTTGGTATTAAAAGTACGCATTTTGTGCAATTAGACCCCTCAGTTTGTCGATGATCGGGGAAAAAATGATTTGAACCTCATTTGGGCACTAACGTGGCTAGAAATTAATGACATGGCAGGTAGTTTTTGTTAGAATTTGCTTGTAAAGACAAGATAGTCCCGCATAGGATATTTGAGCATTCTTTTACATGTTTAAAAACATTTAATAATTATTAGGCTTTGATAAAAATGTCAAAGCATAGAGCTCTAAACCTACGTGCCGAGTAACGCGAATATATTATTTTATTATTATTGTTATTGTTATTTTAATTTTTGGAAATTATGAAATATCAAGAGACAAATCACTGTTAGTAGTAGATTGTTGGAAAATGGTTGTTTTCTGACTATTGGAAAATGACTGTTTTCCAAAGAGTGTTTTAAAAATTTATGACTGTTGGAGATAAATTTTCAAACCTATAAATAGTCTATGATTTCAGACATTAGAACTCACTTCTTTCTCAAAATTTTCTCTCAAAAAATTTGCAATCCTACAAACTTGTTTCACGGAGAATTGGTGAAAAGTTCCGGATTTTGCTTGTTGGAATTTTTAATTTTCTATTATATATTGGGAAGAAAATTTATATTAACATGTAACAAACTTGAATTACAAAGTGGGTCAAATATTTCTTTAAGGAAAGTACTTCGTATCTCAGAAATTCTATCTCATTCTTTATTCTTACTAACAGTTTTTATGATTAGGCAGTGGTAGTTGAGATCATGTGAGAAGCATATGCCTCTCTTTCTCCTCACTTCAAACATAGATTTGATTTTGAAAATAGGTTTCATAAGTGATCACCCTCTTCTAAATTTCAGCTTAAAATTGGTGATTCATCTTCAAATTGGTCTCTCCTCCAGCATGCCTTCTTCAAGCTTCAGCACAAATTCAAAGAGACGTGGATTGAATATAAGGAGTGGACAGGCTTTCAAACAGGAGCTTGATTTATGCCAGTTTGAAGCTGCTGGTTATTTAGAGGCCTGCAGAGGCAGATCCACATTCATCTTAACCTAAAATTCGAAAAAATTACACTTGTATTAGACATATGTATTCTAAATCAACTTATATTTACAAGCGCACAATTAGAGGGGAAATCACAAATGAGAATAACCACAATCTTATTCCTGCAAACCAAAATGGTTCATATAACATAATACAAGCTATCCCACCTCGAACCTCAAATGAAAGATAACTCTAAAATGCAGAAAATTGAGTTATTACAGAAATAATTAACATTAATAATAAAATCACTACAGCAGCAGCACGGCAACTCCGCCGGCGATCATCGCAGCAAATCCAACGCTAACTCGGGACACATCCGCGCTCGACCCATCAAGGGTGGACGCCGCAGGTTCCAGTCCCGGGGAGAGCGACGTAGGAGACGTAGAAGACAACGGCGACAGAGTCGTCACTGAGGCCGTTGGGAATGATGCTGCAGACGTTGGAGCCGACGCGGGGGCCACCAGAGCCGGCGCAGGTGGCGATAACGAAACGACCGGTGCCGGAGGTGGAGTTGCGGAGGGGGAGGAGGCAGGGCTCTGGGCAATGCAGCTGGAGAGGAGGCTGAAGGAGAAGAGGAGAATTAATGTTGGAGGAAAAAGTTTCATTCTTGTGGTCTCTTAATTTGTTTTCTCAGGGAATGTTGAAGGTGAGATAGGGGAAGAGAGAGAGAGAGAGTATAGTGTGTGTGTCTATATATATATATATATATAATTTTATTTTTTTGTGTTAAATACAAGGGGGATCCTTAACTTTGGCTGATTATTAGGTAACCCCCATAATTTTCAAAATATCAGAACCCCTCCCCCAAGTATATGATTAGTTGAACTCCCAAATTTGAGAATTTATTAGAAAACACTCCTAAAACCATCTCTTCTAGGGGGTCTCCCGATAAAATGCAATGTTAAATGGGGGCTTCTAATAACTCCTAAACTTAAGGGGGTTTTACTGATATATTCAAAGTTATGGGAGGTTATCTGATAATCATCCAAAGTTAAAGGGGTTTTATGATATTTACCCTTATATATAGTGTTAAGGTAAATAGGTACTGATGATTTTGTGGTGTGTAATTGAGTGGAAGTTGGTATGCTAATGACAGAAGAACTCTTTGATTGAATATTAATATTCCAAACCTTAAGTTGTTGGATATTAGATCCAAATTTCTATTTATAAACTCATCACTTTCGCATGTGAAACCCCATCATCTCACTTTAGTTGTGAGCATAACTCACTCATTCACATGTACCAGCCATACTGATATCTGGTTTATCTGACTTTAGTATAAACCAACAATAATGGGTATAGTACCATATCCTTAGATTTTTCACCATTTTGTGGTTAACTAGATCTTGGTCGGTGCGACCTGATCTAAAGCGACAATATAACCATGAAGCAAGGCATAAGTCTCAATTTCCATAGGATATTTGTCATCGCCTAGAAAATTAACAAGTGCTAATCTCCCTAGAGAGGCCAACATGTGTCTCACCCCTTGCCTAATCAGACGAATTAGGGCCAAGACAACTCAAACTACTCCTACGGCCGACCCTATGGGTCGACAACTTGTTTAGCCGAGTCAAAAGGCGATATTTGTCGGCCACCTCACCCGATCGACCCAACGAGCAACCCACACTCGACGATACTTGTCGGCCAATTAGGGCCAAGACTACCCAAAGTCAAAAGGAAATTTTCTGTTATTAACCTTATTTTTTCGCTTCTCAAGAAAAAAAATCTGGATTTTCCTTAGTAGTGATCTGCGGTATGGACACGTCTCCAAATGAGCTACCACCGTCTCTCGAATGCGACAGCTTATCGTCCTGTTTAGGATTCTAGAAGCTTTATACGTTCTCGCTCACTTACATCTAAAACAAAGACAGTGAATAATGCGAATCAAAAGACTTCAGGGCGTCTCCAATGGAGCGTCAAAACTCCATTTTGGAGTGTTTTGGCGCTCCAATGGAGCGCCAAACATCCCGCTAAAATAGCAGGATGCTACAGTGTTGTGTCAGAAATGGCGTAATACTGTAGCATTGGCGCAATTATTTTTTTTTTGTGAAAACTTTTTATGGAAGGTCTTATGAGAAGAAATGCAGAAACAAACTTTTTTTCTTTTGTTATTTATATTTGTATTAATAATATATATTATTTTATATTAACTATTATAATGAAATTAGAGTATAAAATAATTATTAGAATAAAATTCAACAATGGAAAAAATAGATAATTTAATCCAAACATTTAAAATTTCATAATACTAGAACCAAATGAAGAAATAAGAAAAACTATACCATTTAGATAAAAAAATACAACATAAACATTAGGACATAAAAAAATTACACATAAATTAGGACATTAAAAATTACCACTAATTGCAATACATTAAAATTAAAGAAAAATAGAACATGCTACATAAACTAAAGGGAAAAATGTGTCGGGGCCCCAAAAGCTGAAAAATCATGTGACGAGGCCCCTTGTATTTTCCCCCTTGTGTATAAGCCCCAATAAGCAGCATTCAATATTTCTAGGGCCCTCCACGTCAGCTGTATACAAAAGAGGCATTGTATTTTGAAAAAAAAACTCGACTTTGCCCTTCTCCTTCGTCCCCAGACGCTTCGTCACATCTCATTAAATGGACTGGACTCGATTACTGCGCCTCTATTTCAAGAACCCCGCCTCTATTTCTCTCTCTTCTAAAATACAAAAGAGCCACCGAAACTCTCGAACTTCCATTTCCAGCGACAAAGTTTATTTACAGGGCTAGGGTTTTCACCGGAAAATGTCGTCTAGGGAAGCGGAATCAGTAAATGACTACGAAATCTCTCATCGCGGTGATTTGATGGAAAAAGATGGTTCGTCTGGGGTTGGCAGCGCAGAGGAAGCCACTCAAACCCTCATGGTAATGCAAAAGCAGGCCCTAGAATGGCGAAACCGCCAAAGAAGAATGGCAAGGGCTGGCCGTGCCATCGTACCCCCCCCCCCCAGAAAAACAGTAAGTGCTAGGTTATCCACTATTTGGGGTTTCGAAGTAATGTGCCCTAATGTTAGTGCTAGGCAATGTTAGCTCTAGTGCTAGGCAATGTTAGTTCTAGTTTGAGTCCATGTTAGTTCTATAACAGTCGGCGTTAGTTCTATTAGATGTCGTTTAGTGTTAGGTCTAATTCAGTTCACGTTAGTTCTAATTGAACTTGAAATTTTTATTTTTACAGGAAAAGGCTTGCTCAAAATAACGCGTTTGAATCATTAAGACTAACCGTCAATATCACGGGTTATTAGCAATTAATGAAGTGTATTGCTCCGAAGATGCGTCAGTGTCACAGGGATGCATATCGCGGATCGATATTTCAGCACTACATTTTATTCGGGGCTCTTGCGGCTGATCGCCCCACGCTTGAACTGCTGCTGAGTTATTATGATAGCGCCAATGACACATTTTCTATCCCTGATTCAAAGATTGGGGGCTTGAAAAGTGTTAAATTTGATTTGCAATGGGTCTATAACCATACATACTTTTCAGCTTATGGCGAAGTCATACGTATCAACCGGGACTCAACAAATAGAATATGGCTGCAATACTTCGCTCATCTTTTCAAAACTGAAGATGGGAAGAAGTTAAAAAAACAACAATTACCCATCGAAGATACCTTGAAAGGCAGCTGGAAAGGCTCGTGGAGTCTACAGAAGAAGAGGATATCCAAGATTTTATTCTGCTACAAATTCTGTACCAATGCTCAATGATATGGTGCCTCAGAAGCAGGGAGGGTATCCCTAGACCTCTACTCAGATATCTGAATAGCATTGAGAGGGTCAAAATGGTAGCTTGGGCTCAATTCTTTTATTCAGAAATTAACAGAGGGATTAAAGTTGTTGTGGAGTGCAAGAAGAAGCCAGGGGTCACATATGTCCCAGGTTACATGACACTTTTGGGTGTAAGTGCCATGTTTTACTCAATTTGGTTCATTCTAGCTCTGATTCATGTCATGTGAGTTCTAACTTATGCCACGTTAGTTCTGATTTCTGCTATGTTAGTTCTACTTTTCACCACGTTAGTTCTAGTTTCTGCTCATGTTAGTTCTAGCCATATTCATGTTAGTCCTTATTTGGGTCATGCTGCTAAGCCTTAAATGGCATCATGTTAGTTCAGAATTGGGTCACGTTAGTTCTAATATAGTTCGGTTAGTTCTATTGCATCTCACCTTAGTTCTAATAGGAGGCATGCTAGCTCTAGGTTCTAGTTGGGGCCACAATAGTTCTAACGGAGTATCTGTTTGTTAGATCTAATTTATGCCTTGTTAGTTCTGATTTGAATGCTTAATGTATTTGCTTTAGCTTTGGTACTATGAGATAATGGGGTTAAAGAAATATGCCTACGTCGACAAGTCCAGACCTCCAATGACAAACTGGACATCAGAAAAGGAGGTGAAAGTCTCATATTTGAGGGCGAGGACCGTTGCATTGAAGGCTAAATCAGCTTCAATAACTGAAGTTGATTGCCTATTGTGGAAGTTGGGTCTGCTCCTTCAAATGTTGTTGCACTTCTCGCCATTCAGGGGAGTGAAGGAGTGTGTCATGTGTCTAAGTTAAAGAGGAAGGCGAGGGCGGAGGAAACGAAGAACTTCTCAATAGGTTATGTAAGTATCATGTTAAGTCTAAGTTGTCTAAAGCTAAATGTAAACAATATCCATGTCTGTATAATCCTATTTTATTATAATATAATCTCTTAATAATTTCAGATCATACCAAAACATATTGACAATGCTTTTGAAGATGAAGAGGAGGTGAAGGATCTACCCATTGAGCAGCAACTTACCTTTTGGAGAAATTCTGCTAAATTCCTCCAACGACTACTCTTTGCTACAAAGCAGAGCAAGAGTACATATTGTTGGCCTTCTTGTTTTGATGATGTTTAACAAACAATTTATTTCTAATGTTATTTGTCTAGTGTTTGTGTTTTCGTATTTATTCTAGGCAAACAACGAGTTGGAGGATGGATGGACTGCGATAATGATCATATCCAATGGAGGTTTGAGGAATTGTGGAATGAAACAACATACAATTCAAGTTAAACATCAAGTTCAAGCTTCTTCCACAAAGTTTACCAAGTCATGCTCATTGAAGACCTTCATCGAGCTTGGGTATATTTAGTATAGGTTTATATTATGTGTGTTTAATACTCTAAGCTCAATATCATATACACACACAATATTGGATTTTCTCACAAAATGAGCTATTTTGAGAAAACTTTGTGATATTGGTTTATTGATCATGTTTACTTTATATTCATGTGTTATAATGTTTATGAATACATTTCATAAAGTTTCAATATGCGTTTAAACTCTTTTTGTCAAAAACATGTTCTTAACAAATTCATATGTATGCATGTTTTTACAAAATAACGAGTTTTCACAATTGAGAAATGAAAATTGAAAAATTATTTTTGTAACATGTTTGTTTTCATGTTTATAAACATTTTGCAAAGTTTCATTAATTTTGGGATTGATTTGCTATGTTTAATTGAATTTACAAAATCATGTTTTTCGTTCGTGCATGTTCGTGCATGTTTTTACAAAACAGATGAGTTTTCACAAATGGGAAGTGATATTTAAGAAATTCTTTTTTAAAAATATTTATCTATATGTTTAGAAATTTCTTTCAAAATTTTATCATTTTTGAAGTTGATTTACTGTGCCCAATTGATTTTACAAAATTGTGTATGTCAGCAGATTTTCAGAAACTGTATATCTTTGTTCAAATATTTATTTCTTTCAAATTATAAATGATTTTTCATAAATTATTTCTCTAACATGTTCTTCTATATGTCTAAAACTTTTCCTCAAAATTTCATAATTTTTGGAGTTGACTTACTATTTTTAATTGATTTTACAAAGCCAGATATGTAAATTTCCAGAATGCTGAATTTAGGGGTATTTTGGTCTTTTCAGCCTATAACGGCTAGTAACGGCTAGTTTTTGATATTTTTGGTTTTTGGGAGTTTGTGGCTGGTTTAAGAGGCTATAAAAAGCCCTTAACTTTTATTGTTTCTTATGGATGTTTAAGAGAGTTTTAAAAAGAGTTTTACAAGTTTGTTGAAGAGTTTTTAAGTTTGTTTCAAGAGTTTGTTTGTCAAGAAAATTCCACAAGAGCTTGAGGAGATCATCTATTGGAGTTTGAGTAATTAACTATTCTCCATCCATCTCTTGTTATCTATTGAGAAGTTTTCTAAACTCTTTTCTAGCTTTATATTTATTTGTTTGATTATCATCTTATTAAAGCTAGTTTTATATTGAGCTTAGATTTGATTAATCTCATTGTTACACACACCCACTTGAGCTTATTGTATTTGCATACATAGTATATTAGGGTTGTGAGAGATTGTAATATTGCGTTGTGCTTAATTGTGTTCTTATCTATTATAGAGAACAAATTCATACTTGTTACATTGTGAGTGGTGTAAGGTTTTCGGTGAGCTAGAAAACCGAGTGTATTGTGGAGTTTTCGGTGAACTATAAAACCGAGTGTGAGGAGTGAACGTTGATCGGTGAGCGTTGAAAACCGATATTGTGAGGTATAAATGTTATTCGGGTGAGGGTAGAAAACCCGGTTATGATAGTGGATTTCTCCCCGGGAGAGGGGAGCGGAGACGTAGGACGGAAGGTCCGAACTCCGTGATCATATCGTATGTTTGAGTTTGCTTTGGTGCACTTTATCTTATGTTTATATTTCTTGTCGACATTGTCCATAGCTCATTATTTATATGATCCACTATCTAGTTCATATTGTTTTACCCCTTGTGTTAGTTTCATATCCTTGCATATATCATATATTGCTTATATCTCTTTGCTAGGATATTTCTTGTTGTTCATATTGCTTATCCTAGCTCATATAACTTGTTGTATTTCATACTTGCTAGGATAACTTGTTAATTAGTTTTAATTAGCATTTAAATCGGATTAGATTAGCATAAGACCCTAATCACCCCCCCCCTCTAGGGTCTAACACATATTATAAAGAATTTATGATTGAGATCAACAGGCTAAACAGAATAATTGAAGAACTTGGAAGACCTGATGACGTTATAGACCCGGTGGTGCTGAAGGCAAATATCAAACAAAAAATTAATAAAAAAATGAAGCCGAACCTACGGCCTGATAAGAAGGAACAACCTTCCAAATCTAGTAGATTACATAAGGAAGACCCTATCATGCAAGAAGCTGAACATAAGATGGCTGAGGATGATGCTGACGAGCCTGTTGATGATGTTGCTGTTCATGGATGTGAAGTTGATTTGGAGGGCACTACAATGGAAGAAGGAGCTGATGTTGGAAATATAACTGAGGGGAAAGCTATAATAGAAGGGGAAGAGGGGGATGATGTCGCCCCTCAGAAGAATGGTGAAGCGGAACCCCCCGAGAATAAAGCTGTGGAGAATTCAGATAGAGAAGAGGTTATTGTATATAACAAGGTTGAGGATAATGTAGATAAGGAGGAGGAAAATGTAGATAGGGAAGTGGATAATCTAGAGGAGGAGGAGGAGGAGGAGAAATCAATGAAGGAAGAGGAGCTTGTCGGTGGAGAAGGGGGGAATGTAGATAGCAGGGTTGAGGAGAATGTACAGAAAGAGGCGGAGATTGTATATAGGGAAGAGGAACATGTTGGAAGAGAAAGTGAGAATGTAGATAGTTCTGTCGAGGCTGTTGCTACTATTTCACATCAGGTGGACAAAATCTTAGAAGCTCTGTCAAGTGATGTGCAAACAGAGGAGATTGTAGCATCCCCATGGAGGAAGGTTCGAAGGGCAAGCAAGCGGTCTAAATGGTATAAGACCCCATACACAGAGGGAAAGGGAAAGGGAAAGAAAAAGCAAATTATAGATATACATGAAAGTACTGATGATGTACACAAAGTTGACAAAATTACCTATTTTTATAACGGCAAACAATATCCTACTTGGGATGAATTGAGTTTGAAGGCAATGACGGCTGAGGAGGAAGGTCTATTGGGCGAGTTAAATAAAGATATTCCAGACACTACATCATTTAGCATACGTATAATAGATAGCAGGGGTACCTTTGTACATAATTTTAGGATACCATCTGAAGTATCTGCTAGACTCTCCGCAGTTGAAAATAATTGCCTAACCAAGTTTTGCTCCCAAAAGAATCACAAGTAAGGTTCAATTGACTATTTATATGCTAATTTGTTACATGTTAGTCCTAATCCATGTTAGTTCTTATTTTCAGGAGATATGATGTTATTAAAACAGCCAATAGCACTATGAACAGAGAAGAACTGTTGTATTTGCTTCGTGGTGGCCGGCTTGATGACAAGGTTAGATTATATATGCTTAATAATATATAAAGTCTTGTTCATATATTGAATTTTAATGTTTCATTGTTGTTACAGATGGAAGAAGCATTGTAAGACACGCTCAACCAAGAGTCATATGACAAAAAATTTGGCGTCGTCTCGGTGTTCTTTCTTGTAAGTACATGTTAGTTCTAAATTATCGTGGTAGTTTTGGCGAAAATGGATGTCAGTTTTAGTTCTAGCCATGTAAGTTCTGCATGAGTCATGTACTATTTCTAGTTTGCGTCACGTTAGCCCTAACAACTAGAATGTTAGTTCTAGCTTATAACATGTTAGTCCTAATGTAGAAGCAAGTTGGTTCTATCTTCCCTCATGCATAATACTGAACATTACGTGCTACTATTGGCAACACTCACTTTACTCCGTCGACCCAGCGCATTACGAGCTATTTTTGCAATATATTAAAAAAATACATGGCCGTTCGCGTAGAGCATCTGTTGATTCCGTTGGTCAGGCACGACCATTGGCATCTGGTTGAAGTTGATCTGAAAGAAAAGGTCGTCAACCACTACAGTTCTACTGGCCATGAAGCTTGGATGGAGCTTGTTCATAAAATCATAAACTATTTTAATGAACAGCAAGTTGATTTTGTAAGGTCAAATTTATCCAGAGTATTTAAATACAGGGCCATCAAATGCGAGCAACAAATAGGGAGGTTAGTTCCTTCGTGTAAAGCGTGTTATAGTTCTATCTCTAGGGAAAATGTCTAATATAGCATACTATGTTGCAGCTATGATTATGGTGTATTCGTCTACCTCTTCATCCAAGCAATAATTCAAGGTCGCTCGATATTGCGGGTAAATCCTCCGGACAAAACCCCTGAAGCTATGCGAGCGAGGGTTGCCGCACGATTATTGTTAGCTGGTTGTGAGCAAAGACATGCAGATGGGTCAGCTTATAGTGATGAATGACATGTTTATACAAAGAGAATGATTCAATGTTTATAAAAATACAATTATGTATGTAGACGTTAGATTGAAAATGTACAATAACAGAGGTATTGGACTCTCTAATGTCCTGTTGTTGGTCAAAAAGAGCCCTTGTTAGCTCTAATTGTAGTTGCGACTGTAATAACTCTTTCTTGTTAACTCTTTTTGAGCATTAGTTTAAGTGTATTACGTTCATTTCTGCTGGTTCAATCTCGTAGAAGCAAAAATAACAAGTGTGCAAGTGAATTACGAGGGCTGGGTTTAGAACTAGCAAGATGTGGGCTAGAACTGACTGTATACAAGCTAGAACTAGGGAGATAGAAGCTAGGACTAACGTCAACCTAGAATTAACAACTTAGCACAAAAAAAACACTGATGGGTTTAGAACTGGAAAGATGTGGGCTAGAACTGGCTGTATACAAGCTAGAACTAGTGATATATAAGCTAGAACTAACGTAGAATATAGAAATAACAACTTAGCACGAAAAAAACGCGAGCTGGGTTTAGAACTGGCAATATGTGGCCTAGAACTGGCTGTATACAAACTAGAACTAGTGAGATAGAAGCTAGAACTAACATAGAACATAGAAATAACAACTTAGCACAAAAAAATGCGGGCTGGGTTTAGAACTGGCAAGATGTGGGCAAGAACTGGCTGTATACAAGCTAGAACTAGTGAGATAGAAACTAGAACTAACGTCGAACCTAGAATTAACAACTTAGAACGGAAAAAATGCGGGCTGGGTTTAGAACTGGCAAAATGTGGGCTAGAACTGGCTGTATACAAGCTAGAACTAGTGAGATAGAAGCTAGAACTAATGTGGAATATAGAAATAACAACTTAGCATGAAAAAAACGCGGGCTGTGTTTAGAACTGACAAGATGTGGGCTAGAACTGGCTGTATACAAGCTAGAACTATTGAGATAGAAGCTAGAACTAACGTACAACATAGAAATAACTACTTAGCACGAAAAAAACGCGGGCTGGGTTTCGAACTGGCAAGATGTGGGCTAGAACAGGTTGTATACAAGCTAGAACTAGTGAGATAGAAGCTTCAACTAACGTAGAACATAGAATTAACAACTTAGCATTAAAAACGCGGGCTGGGTTTAGAACTGGCAAGATGTGGGCTAGAACTGGCTGTATACAAGCTA
>BQKN01063042.1:0-20162 GCA_022839385.1 Asparagus kiusianus
ATCAAAACAAGATTAGAAGATGTAGGCTCATAACATGAGACCTAACAATCTCCCCCTTTTTGATGATGACAAACAATATACACAAAGAGTATATAAGATATACAATAAAACATAATACTCTTAAAATATACTCACAATCCACTTGTTTCTCCCCCTTTGGCAACATCAAAAATGGGGAAACAAAATAGTAAGAGAGCGAAAGCTCCCCCTATCATAAAGCATAGGTGAGTATAAACATAATATAGGGATTGCTCCCCCTATCAAAATGCCATATGGAAAATATGCAATTATGAACATGGCAAACAAATGTGAGCAAGCATAAATGAAAGATATGCTAGATATCACTCACATACAAACAAGATAATGAGAACACATAATGAAATGTCATTATGAAAAGAGTGTCTCATTAACACAAAAAAAATAAAAATAAAAATAAAAACCATGTAAAAATAGATTTATGAAATCAAAAGAGAGAAAACGTGAGAATCATGCAAAAGAGTTTTCGAATGAAAACAAATCAACCAAATGACATCATAAATCAACCATTTAAACCAAAAATGATGTTTGATCAACAAAAAAAATTCTTTGTAAGACTTGATCAAACCACGTATAGAATACATTATAAAACACAAGTAGATGACCCATAAGCACAAACGTATTAATATCATCATAGAAGTGATTTATAATGAATTCGAAAGAACAACTAAAAACCAATTTTTCATAGTTCAAAAATGGATTACAAAACACATAAGAGTTATGAACTATGGATTTGAAAAACTAAAATCATTTTTAATTTTCAAGAAATCAAGAGAGGCAACTATATCTAGCTCTTGAGCTAGTATCAACCCATATAAACATTCTAGCATCCGGTAAACAATGTTTGGAATAAACACCCAATAAACCCGGAGGGTTATATAAACACAAACCTCTCATCAAAATCAAGAATAATAATTATGAAAACAAAAGATTTGATAAAAGAAAAAATTGTTTTCATAACAAAAAGATTTTAAACCATAATTTTCAAAACCAAGAAAAAGAAAAAGAAAAATATTAAAATTCTTGGTTTAAAAATCAAATTTGTTTTGGTACCCAAGAACTCTTGGTACCAAAAGATTTAGGGACATGACCCCTATCATTTAAGCTCAAAGTCCTAGGGTTATGAATCCTCTTGGACATATGTGGTGCACTAACACGGTCAAAGCAATAATCGCTCAAATGACCCTTCCGATTGCAATTTGTGCAATGAAAGAGATCCATTTGTTTATGTGGACCATTAGCTCGTGCACGAGAATCATTTACAAATAAAGATTTTCTTTTAGAAATATTTTGCAAATGAGAAACATCATTAAACAATGGTCTATTTGGAACATATTGCAACTTAGAAGCTTTTTGTATATCATAACAAAATTTTGCAAGATGTCCAAACCTACCACAAACATCACATTTAAAAACATGTGGTCTACTAGAAACATTTGGCAAATGAGATTTTCTTTTCAAATCAAAACAATATTCGGCCAAATGACCAAAGCGACCACAATGATCACATCTATACACATGAGCATGCTTATGATGAACAATGGGTGCATGTGTGTGTACATGTGATGAAGAAGCTACATGAGATGCACAAGGAGCATTAGAATTCTTATGTTTGTGTGCATCATAACAAAACTTAGCTAAATGACCTTGACAGCCGCAAATAGAACACTTATAAGTTTTGCTATATATGTGTGCATAATGAGTGGATGATTTTGACTTAGCACACATATTCATAAGCTTCTTATGATTATTGATGCATGTTTTCAAAGTTGAATCTAAGGATGATATGCATTTTTTTCATAAGATTCAAGTCTTCATTTTTAGGCACATATGCACCTTTAGAAGTAGAACATAAATAGTCATCTATAAAAGATTCCGTATCATTTTGTATGTTCTTTACTTCTAACATGGCATTATCTCTTTCATGAGTTAAGCTAGAAATAGATGAGGTTAATTTTTCATTTTCCAAGTTTAACATATCATTGTTTTCTTTAAGATTTTCATTTTCTTTAGCAATGATATCAAACTTGGATACTAGCTTCTCATAATCGGATTCTAAATTATCATGCTTGCATTTTAACTCATTAACATCTTTTTGCAATTTGTTGTAGGCATGTAATAATTTTTCACTAGCACACGCAAGTTCATCACTAGATAAATCATTAGTGGATTCGAACTCGCAAACCTCACTAGGGCTATCGCCTAGTGCTCGTGTGCATGATGCTCCACATGAACTTGAAGTGGGATCCTCCAAATCTTGTCGGATCGCCTCCAAGTCTCCTTGATGTGCTTCTATGAATTTCCAAAGTTTGTAAGCACTATCAAAATGAACAAACTTGTTAGAAAAAGATGAATCAAAAGCGTTACGCAAAAATTCTAACAAGAGCTTATTCATTGTAAACATCTTATGATCATTTTTACTCCACTTGGACTTCTCCATAGTGGATACAATATAAGCTTCATCTATAATATCCCATAAATCGAAATGTCTAGATCTAACAAAAATATTAAATCTAGAACACCATTGGTCATAGGGGAAATTATCAATTCTAAGAGCAATATTTATGTCATAGCCTAAACAAGGTGCACAATGCATATCCATATTCATGATATATATGTGAATATATGCAAGCAAGACAACAATAATTCTCAAAACTAGATTAGCACAAAAAGCTAACTTGGATCTTTAACTCAAGGTGGTTAGACCTTAAATCAAAGAGCACCAAGCTCTGATACCAATTGAAAGTACCCTAATGCCACTAGGAAGGAACCCTAGAGGGGGGGTGAATAGGGTTTATGCTAATCTAATCCGATTTATGCCAATTTAAAACTTATTAACAAATATCCTAGCAAGTATGATATATGACAAGATATATATGCAAGGATATACAACTAATACAAGGGTGAAACAAAACAATAAATAAGATAGTGGGAATATAAACAATGTACAATTGACAAAGGCAATATAAATATGAAAATAAGTGCGCCAATGCAAACACAAACAAAACGATATGTTTACGAGGTTCGGTCCGCCTGACCTACGTCCCCGCTCCTCACCTCGAGGAGATCTCCACTATCACACCCGGTTTGGAAGCCGGAACTTCTCTACACACTCGGTTTTCTAGCTAACCGAAAACTCAACAATCCACACAATGTAACTACACTAACTACCACCTCAAGTGTTGGTCTCTAGCCCGTGTCTCCCTCAAGTGCTCGGAATTACCACCTCTCTAGGCTACCAACGCCACTACTCTTAGGACAACCCCGTCTCTCACCACACACTCCTCTTGGTGTACTAGTGTAATACAAGTGATCTCACAATGAAAGCTCACAATAAAAGATTGTTCTCTACAATGGATGAGAACACAATGTAGGCTCACTCTCAATGTCACAAACCTACAACCCCAAATTATACTATGAATGTAAATACAATAAGCTCAATGGTTGTGTGTGTACAAAGAGATAATTAAAATCAACTCAATTAAGGTCTAGCAAGATATGATAATATAAATGTAAACAAGCTAGATGAAAGAGTTTAGAAAACTTCTCTAGAACAAGAGAGATGGAGATGGAAGATTGAAAGCCCAAACTGAAATTGATCTCCTCTTCTTGTAAAACAATCTTCACAAAACCAAACCCTTAAACACTCTTTTAAACAAACACAAAAACACTCTTAAACTTGTTTAAACAATTTTCTTCATTAGTGGGAGAGGTAAATGCAATGGGGTATTTATAACAACCCAAGACATCAGCCAAAACCCCAAGGAAAAGACCAAAAACCCACACAAAAACAAAATCTGGAAATAGCCGTTACTGTTCAACGGTCACATTTATAAGTCGACTTATAGTCGACTTGGTATAAGTCGACTTGGTATAAAAATGTAAGTCGACTTGCCAAATGAAAATAACACACAAAAATCAGCACATAAGTCGACTTGAAAAAGACATAAGTCGACTTAGTCTAAGTCGACTTAACAGTTCGAGTAAGTCGACTTGGTAGAGAGTTTTTGCACATTCTAGAGCAGTTCATAAGTCGACTTGTCAACTCTGATAAGTCGACTTATAAACGTGCACAGGCACTGTACATGTTGAAAATCTGATTTTTAAAGTACCTTTAAAAATAGCAAATAAAATCCAAAAATTATGAAACTTTGGGAAATGTTTATAAACACGATAATAAACGTGTTACAAAAAGAATTTTTGGAATTGCATTCCCCAAAAGTGAAAACTCATGTATTTTGCAAGTATGTCCAAAACATGAAAAGTTGATATACATGAAATTTAATGTTTTGACATAAACATAACTTTAAAAACATTTTCAAACGTTCTTATAGACTTAATAAAGGATATAAAATATTGTTATGAAGTCTATAAACTAGAAACACAATATTTTCACAAATATGATAGAATATGAAACATATGATTATATATATGAATGTAAATTTGTTTCATATCTATATAGCTAAACCAAAACACAATAATAAATATGAAATGTGTAATCTCATATTTATGAACATGAAAACTCAAAACTATGTATATATATATATACCTATATATACATGGAAACCAAACATATAGGTATATATGAAACTATATATATACATGAAAACCAATATAATGTGTGTGTATAATATTGAGCTTAAGGTACTTAACACACATAATATAAATCCTAAACTAGATTACCCAAGCCGATCTTGATCTTCAATAAGCTTAACTTGGATCTTTAACATGAATTGCAAGGCTTCAACCACTACTCCGCCAACCTCCATTGGATATGATCGTGAATGCGCAATTCCATCCATCCTCCAATACATTGTTTGTCTAGAATACCTAATAAGAAACATAAACACTAGACAAACAATATTAGGAATTGTTTGTAATCATCAAAACAAGATTAGAAGATGTAGGCTCATAACATGAGACCTAACACATGGTTCTAGCACATTCTTGTAAAGTTCTATTTTTTCTTTCTACAACTCCATTTTGTGGAGAAGCACGAGGAAAAGAAATAGTATGTGATATACCATGTTTGTCACAAAAATTTGCAAATAATTCATTTTCAAATTCACCTCCATGATCACTACGTATAGAAATAATAGAAGTAGACTTTTGATTTTGAATTCTTTTGCAAAATATAGAAAACTCATTAAAAGCATCATTTTTATGTTTAAGAAAAATTACCCATGTGAATCTAGAATAATCATCAACGAGAACAAATGCATATCTACTTCCATTTAAAGATGCTACTCTTGATGGACCAAAAAGATCTATGTGAATTAATTCTAATGGTCTATTTGTAGATATTACATTTTTAGATTTGAAAGAAGATTTGTGCATTTTTTCTTATTGACATACATCACAAAAATTATTTTTAAAAGACATCTTAGGTAAACCATTTACTGAATCATTTTTAGAAATCTTAGACATGTGTTTAAAGGTAACATGTCCAAAACGTTTATGCCATAAAATAGAATCATTAGATGATGCAATAAGATAATGTTCATTTGAAATATTTTTTATAGATAAAACATATATGTTATTCTTTCTATGGCCTTTAAAAATAATAGTTATTAAATCAATATCATAAATTAAGCATGATTCTTTTTCAAAAACAATTTTAAAACATTTATCACAAATTTGACTAATACTAAGTAAATTATGTTTAAGACCATCAACTAATAAAATATTATCAATGATAGGTTTGTTTGGATTACCGACAGATCCAATACCGATGAATTTTCCTTTGTTATTATCTCCAAAAGTAACGGTACTACCATCCTTGTTTTAAAAAGATGATAACAATTGTATGTTTCCAGTCATATGTTTGGAGCAACCACTATACAAAATCCACCTACTTTTCTTGGGTACCCAAAATAATAAACATTTATATTTTGGTACCCAAACTATGTTGGGTCTTTTAAATTAGCCTTTAGGAAACCAAACCCATGAAGAGTTTGATTTGCCTAAATTGTTAGGTGATAAACAAATATTTTTAATAAAATCAGAAATATAAAAATTCTTATGTAAAGAAGATAATTCTTTTGGAACCCAAATAGAAAAGAATTTTGATTTCTTTTTACACAAATTTTCAGTTCTATATTCATACAAATCATAAGAAGGTTTTACAAAAATTGTTTTCTTTGATTTATTTTTTTTAATTTGAAAACCTAATCCTTTTGTCTTTTGTGATTCTCTTTGAAAAGAAAGAATATTATTAAGATTTTCTTTACCTTTATTAAATTTGCTTACATTTAAACATATATCCTCATATCTTGATTTAAAAGAACAAATATCTTTATCTAAACTATTAATGCAAATATTTAAATCATTACATTCTGATTTTTAAAAATTATTTTCATTAGATAAACATTCATTTTCTTTAAGGAAATAATAATTTTCTTCTTTCAATTCAATTACTTGAGTATTAGAAAAATTAGAGGAATTTAAATCAAAAATTTCTTCAAGTAATCTTTTTTTTTCACCTTTAAGAAAATTATGTGATGTCTTTAATCTCACAAAAGTTTCATATAATTCATTAAAAGCATCTAAAAGCTCTTCATTGTCACTTACTTCATCTTGTGCCATAAAACACATGTGAGCACTTTCCTTTTCTTTAATTTCTTCATCTGAAGATGACTCATCACTATCATCCCAAGTGACTGTCATTGCTTTCCTTTCCTTGTCATTTTGAATGTTGTTGAAGTTGTTGAAATAACTTGATTTTTACTTATTCTTCAACATTAGACAATCTTTCTTCATATGACGTGGTTTATTACACTTAAAACAAAGAGGGTTATTTGAAATTGAACTCTTAGATTTAAAATTACCTCGTTTTATAAATTTCTGAAATTTTCGTGCAAACATGCCCATTTCTTCATCATCATCATCTGAATCTTCTTTATCGGAAATAGTATTGAATGCAAGAACTTTCTTGTTCTTTGTTTCTTCATCATTCTTTCTATCTTCAATTTGAACTTCATATGCCATAAGATTACCAATAAGATTTTCAACCGTAAGAGTTAATAAATCATTGGCTTCTTCAATAGTGGTAACTTTCTTTTCCCATTGTGGAGTAAGTGATCGAAGTATCTTTCTTATCATCTCCACTTGTGTATATGTTTTTCCAAGACCAATGAGAGAATTTATGATGTCGGTGAATCTTATGAATATTTCTCCAATAGTCTCATTTTCCTTCATCTTGAACAATTCAAATCTGTGCACAAGAGCAAAAATTTTAGATTCTTTAACTTTATTTGTACCTTCATGAGTTACCTCGAGTGTGTGCCAAATATCATATGCGGATGTGGCCGTTGACACCCTATTGAACTCATTCTTGTCAAGAGCACAAAATAAGGCATTCATTGCTTTAGAATCCAAGTTTGCATTGTTCCTTTGAGATGTAGTCCATTCCGTGAAAGGAGTGGTTGGTTTCTCATATTTTGTTTCCACGATGATCCAAAGTTCGTAGCCAATTGATTGAAGGTAAATCTTCATTCTGCACTTCCGATAGTTGTAGTTCAATCAATCGAACATTGGTGGACGATTTGTAGAGTGACCTTCTTTGAATTGTGATTTATTTGTAGATGCCATCTTTCACCTCGCTCTGATACCAAATATAGGATCTGAAATACATACATTAGAACACTAGAGGAGGGGTGAATAGTATTCTTCTAAAATTTATGCAAAGTAGATTATAATTTGCAAAGAAAAATAGCAATCTTAGAAATTCACAATCACAAACACAAGGATTTGTACTGGTTCCACCAATGCAGTGTACATCCAGTCCCCAAGCAAATCCCGTTTGAGAGTTTCCACTATGATTTTGAATAAACTTACAAAATCAAAAACAAACCTGACCAATTTGTAAGTCCCTACAAATTGCAATACCAATTAACAAATACCTTGCCAATTTGCACACCAATCTCTAAACCAAGAGATTAACACCTCTCACAACTTGAGAGAACTTTTGAAGCAACAATTTCAATTCCTATAAGCCTTGATTTGTAGTATAGTGTAGTAGTGGCTTAGGAATGATTCTAACTTTTGTAAATTGCCTAAACAATAAGTATTTGAATGATGTTCAGAGGAAATTTTAGAAAATTTTCTTTTTCTCAAAATCTGAATATTTTTCACTTGAAAAAATGTACAAAGATCAAAGCTTATGGGTATGTGAGTCTCTGCATTTTTTCTGAACAGATAACCTATTTATAGCCCTTGAAAAGACAATTTTTTAAATTTTAAAAACGTTTAAAAACGGCTATAAACAGTCATAAATTCAAACTTTGAATTCTGGAAAAACTGTATCTGTAGTCGACTACAATGCAGATTAGTCGACTACACTGAGCTCAAACAGACTTTGTGTATTCAGAAAATTTCTCAGTAGTCGACTACAATGCTTATTAGTCGACTACACTGTATTTTGATAGAAACTGATAAAATGAAATTTGCCTTCAGTAGTCGACTATAATGTTGATTAGTCGACTATACTGTAAAATCACAGAAACTTATATTTCTATTAAACACCTGAGTAGTCGACTATAATCCATATTAGTCGACTATACTGTAAAATGACAGAAAAATATATTTAAGTTTTAAACAAGAGTAGTCGACTACTATTCTAATTAGTCGACTACTAAGAGTAAAAATTATAAAATAAAATATTTTTATACTCAAGTTTTAACTATAATTCTAATGGTTAACATAGGGGATTTCTATAGTTAACCAACACACTAAGCCTGTGTTAGTGTGTTCTAATATTGTGTGTGTACGTGTGTGTGATCAAGGCTTGTACAATAATTCTAAGTAAAGAAAATGTAAAATACATTATCTCATATGTTCTTCATTTTCTTCACTTCATAATGCCTTGAAATCAACTTGCACTTGTTCATATTCTGATATTGAAATCTGCATATAAAAGTTAGTGCATTTGTATAACACACATTGTATAAATTGTTATCATCAAAATACTATCATGGAGATATGCTATTCAACATGATGGAGTAGTTCGTGAATTGAAGAAGGTAAGATTTGTTCCTCAGTTGAAGAAGAATCTTATCTCAGTTGGCGCTTTGGAGATGAAGGGATTCAAGGTGACCTTTGAGGATGCTGTTGCAAAGGTTACTAAGAGATCTTTGATGATGATGAAGGAAGTTCGTAGTCAGAACTTATATTATCTAAAGGGAAGCACCGTGATTGGCCAGGTTGCTTTAGCTATTTCAAAGGCAGACATTAGCAGACTTTGACACTACAGTTGGGGCACACAGGAGAGAAGTTACTACAGGCGTTGTGTAAGCAGGGACTATTGAAGGGAGCCAAGAGTAAAAATGTTGAGTTCTGTGAATACCGTGTACTTGGCAAGAAGACGAAAGTGAAGTTCGGGACTACCATTTATAGGACGAGGGGCATCATGGATTACGTGTACATAGATGTTTGGGGTCCCACCAAGACTACATCACTTAGTGGTCGACATTAATTCGTCACGTTCATTGATGACTATTCTAGGTATTGTTAGGTGTACACCATAGCAAAGAAGAGTGAAGTCCTAGATATATTTGTGGAATTGAAGAAGATGTTGGAACTGCAGATTGGGAGAAAGATTAAGACGTTGCGATCTAACAATGGTGGTGAGTACACATCAGACCCCTTTCAGCAGCTATGTCGAGACAAGGGTATAAAGAGACACTTCACAGTTAGTCAAACACCGTAGCAGAATGGGATGGCAGAGAGATTAAATCGGTCTTTGCTAGAGAAGATTCGATATTTGTTGTCGAATAGTGGTTTCGAGAAGATCTTTTGGGCTGAGGCACTTTTATATACGAGCCACCTTATTAACAGACTGCCTTCATCTGCGATTGAGGGGAAGACCCCTATTGAGATGTGGAGAGACAGCACACGACTATGATCAGCTCAAGGTATTTGGGTGCCCTGCATACTATCATGTTAAGACTGATAAGTTGGAACCTCAAGCTAGGAAGATCATATTTCTAGGATTCAAGCGTGGTATCAAGGGATAAAAGCTATGGGATCTAGTTGATAGGAAGATTGTGCTGAGTAGAGATGTCACATTCAATGAGGCTTCTATCTTGAAGCTTTCCATCTCTCATCAGGTGGAGAACAACCCGACAAAGGAGATATCGCAGGTAGTAAAGATCGATGCAGCTCCACATTATCCAGATAGTACAGTATCCATTAGGGTGCCAACTGAGGTGACGCCAGGCGAGCACGATGAAGATTTGGGGGATACGGGTACAGATGTGTAGGAACCCAAACCGACGGTTTAGGTTCAGGATTCTATTGCAGTTCGGAGATAGATGAGAGACATATGGATGCTAGTACGGTATACCGACACAGTACTTACACATGCACTTCCGGTGGAGAGTATCGATGAGTTGGTTCCTACTACATTCAGAGAGGCCGATCAGAGTTTGGAGGCTGATTCGTGGTAGGTAGTTATGCAGGAGGAGATGGAGTCTCTTTATAAGAATGATACATGAGAGCTTATTGAGCTTCCAAAGGGGCAGAAAACGATTAATTGCAAGTGGGCATACACGAAGAAGGAGGGCATTGAAGGCACTCCAGTAAGGTTCAAGTCTAGGTTGGTTGCAAAGGGCTATGCACAGGAGGAAGATATTGATTATAATGAGGTTTCTCTCTAGTGGTAAAGCATTCTTCAATTTGGATTTTGCTAGCTTTAATAGCACAGTATAGTTTGGAGTTAGATCGGTTGGATGTGAAGACGACATTTCTTCATGGTGATATTAATGAAGAAATATATATGACTCAGCCATTAAGATTCTGAGCTGTAGGGAAGGAAAAGTTAGTTTGTAGGTTGAAGAAATCGCTATATGGTTTGAAGCAATCTCCTCAACAGTGGTATAGGAGATTTGATGGTTTTATGATTGGTCATTCATACACTCAGAGCTAGTTTGATCCTTGTATATATTTTTATAAGTTAAAAGGAGGTGCATATATTTATTTGTTACTTTATGTCGATGATATGTTAGTTACCTCTATTTCTAAGCTTCTATAGATGAGTTGAAGACACAGCTTTCAAAGGAGTTTGAGATGAAGGATTTGGGTTGGACTAAGTGCATTTTAGGGATGGAGATCGGTAGAGATAAAGAGAAGGGCAGAATTTTTTTGACACAGGTGGTTTATTTGAAGAAGGTTCTATAGCGATTTCATGTTAGCATGGATACGAAGTCAGTTTGTGTACCTTTGGGAGCCCATTTGAAGCTTTTAGCTAATTTTTCACCAAAGACAGTTGAAGATAGAGAGTTGATGTCGAAGACTCTATATGCGAGCATGGTTGGGAGTTTGATTTATGTGATGGTATGTATGAGGCTAGATTTGTCAGAGACGGTGAGCATAGTTTCTAGATACATGCATGATCCAGGAGTAGGTCATTGGGACCCCGTGAGATAGATTTTGAGGTACATTCGAGGTACGCTCAATGTTGGTTTGATTTATGAGCGGGACACTAAAGGTGGGCAGTTGTGTATTAGCTTTGTTGATTCGGATTATATCGAGGATTTAGATAAGCGTCGATCTACTACAGGGTATGAGTTTACTTTGACTCGTGTACTGATAATCATATTTTATTACAATTTTATACCCTTATTATCTATTTTGTATAAATAAATATGCCACTAATAATTATTTTAATCTTTAAATGCAGGTTAATGAAGAATAAATCCTAAAAATCTCATCTCTCAACAAACGCCCTTGAGTAAATAAAGAAATGAAGCAAAAGAGAAATAAAGAAGCCCATTGGAAAATTAAATTGCCAATTTATCCAAAAGCAAGCCATGAAAAGAATCAAGCCATGAAGAAATGAAGCCCATGAAGCCAAATAAATATTTAATGAAGTGCAAAAGCCCAAAGCACAAAGCCCAAAGCCAATACAAGAGGGAATCTACGGATAGCAAAAGAAAGAGGCTAGGTATCGATACCAGCATCGATGCTGGCATCGATAGCCGTATCGATACCAACATCGATGCTGGTATCGATACCTACGAGACTGTAGCACGTTCTAGGGCTGAAATTTGCTTGTTTTGGATAAGTATTGATCCAATGGCTCACATTCATTGATGTTTACTATAAATGGGGATAGAGAGTGAGGGGTTAGAGGTGTGAAAAAATTTGTAAGTCCATTTGGAGAGGAGGCTACTCTTAATTGAGAAGGCCTTCCAAATTTGTAACTTTTATTACAATTAATAAAATAATTTTTTTCACCACTTTAAATATTTCTTCTCTTTGTTGGATGATGAAGATGGAGATGAATAATTATTTAAAGGTTTGTATTTCTTTTATTTTTTTAGTTATTTCTTTATTATTGCTTATTAGTTAGATTTACATTCATGCTTGTAGTGTAGATTTATTTTCTTGTCTTTTTATTTCTTTTTTCACTTTAATTTGTAGAGTAAATTTATTTTCTTACATTTAATTTTTGTAATTTATTTTATAGTTTAGATTTTAATTCTTATTAGTTAGATTTATTTCTTGTTCATAGTTTAGATTTTTCTTTTTTTTTTTTTTTTGTAATTAGTTATTTTTTTCTTGCTTTTATTTCTTAAGATGTGAAATTAATTCTTATAGGAATCTTAGAATAGTATGAAACTAGTCTAATTTCCTTTATATTGTATGAATTATTCTCTTTCACTTAAAATATTCATGTTTAGGATAAATAACTAGAAAACTAATCGGTAAGAAGAATTTGATAATCTATACTTATCTTAAATGGTTTGATAGGTTATGCTTATGAATTCTAGGATTACTACCTTGTTGTTGTTCTTATCATGAATAGTAATTTTGACTTAGATGATAATTTGATAGGTTATACTTTCCTTAAATGGTTTGATAGTCTATGCTTAATAAATCTAAGTTAAAATATGATAAAAAGAGAATAGTTTGTATTTTCTAATTAAGATTAGCTAGTGGATTAAATTCTAGATTTCTCATATCTTTAATTGAATCCTCCATCTTGACTTTCTTAAAATTTTTTTTCATTCTTGATTTTATTTCTTGATTTTATTCATTCTTCTTTCTTACCTTATGATTTTATTTATTCGGTGATTCTTTCTTCTCTCCTCTAAAATTAAATTTGTTGTCTCTTGCATATATTCACAACAATCACTCATCACAATCACACTTATTCTTTAATCCTATTTTTGTCACGCACAAAACATAAGAACAAATTCTAATAATCTCTTAAAATCACCTTCCTCGTAGGATCGATAACTTTTTATACTATAACTTGATCAATTGTGCACTTGAAATTTTGGTACATAATTATGCTCATCAAGTTTTTGGCGCCGTTGCCGAGGAAGGTGCTTAAATAGGATTTTATTATTTTGGTTCTTTAACTTGTGTGTTTTCTTGAAAAGGAACCACTTGGAGCTTAAAAATCTTGGATTGAGGATCAAGAACTTGGAGAATTGCTTTGAGGTAACTCTTCTATCTAGCGTTTTTAATTCTACCCTTTTTAGTTAGCTTCATAATTAGAGACAATTAGGATTTAAAAAAAAGATTTTATTTTTGTTGAACATAATAAAATTCACCTTTCACTTGGATATTAACTAACAAGATAATAAATTCAAACAAGAGCTCTCTTCTCACAGTTGATTGTTGTTGACCATAATTAAAAAAAAAGATTTTTTTTCCCATCCTTTTTAGTCGCTTTTAATTTCTAGGGTTGCATTTCATATAGTTAGTAGGAATTCACCAAAGTGATTGTAGCACTTGATTTGGCACATACTTAAAACATTCTTAAGGGCAAAACCCCTAATCAAGATAAGGTAAGGGATTTCATCACCCTTTTCTTAGCCCACAAATCACTAATTCCTTACTTCACAAACTCAAGCCTTCTAAAACTCATTAGACGTTGGCCCCTAAGGACTCGAGCTCAATAAGGAACAAAAAATCTTTAACTGAACCGGTTTAAGTTTTCTCAGATTAGTTATTATCTAAGACAATGTTTAGGGGTTACGTAAAGCGCTCCGCAAGGAACGAGGTACTTAATTGATCTTTGATCACCCTCTAGTACTATCCTTAGCTGGCTAACTACCTGGGTAAAACTTTAATCATTTCACTGTAGGATTTTTTGGTTAGGAGCTGGTCTAGTTGAGTTAGGCTAAACCCTAGAATTAGAATGATTGAAAGTGATTGCTTTGTTTTAGTTAGATTTTCTCTATCTTTTTCTTCTCATTAAAAAAACTAATTCTCGTTCTTTCTTTAAAAAAATTTATAAAAATAAGTTGTTTTGGTGTATGCAAACTTGGGTTTGGGATAATTCTCATCGTTTAATCCGTGTTGAACCAATCCAAGAAATGGCAAATCAACCCGTTCTCCAGGATATGTGTTACCCCACCAGAAATGCAATTCCTTCGTGCATACAACTCCCAGAAGCAAATGGAGCAAATTTCGAGCTTAGACCGCATTATATAAACATGCTTTTCAAATTCCTTAGAAATAAAACAAAAGATGCATATATTTTTATATCGGAATTTGAGGAAGTGTGTATTATGATTAAAATGAGAGAATTAACCGAAGATGTGATTAAGCTTAGATTTATTCCATTTGCTCTTAAGGATAAACCTAAAAAATAGCTGTGCAGCTTACCGACAAATTCTATCTCAACTTGGGATGAATTTGTCACCATTTTTCTTAAGAAATTTTTCCCTATTAACAAAACGGTAAAGCTAAGGAATAACATTCAAAACTTCAAAATTATCTTAGGAGAGCCATTCTGGAAATATTTTGACCGATTCAAAATTCTTTTAATCCAATGTCCCCATCATGGTCTAGAGAAATAGCGATTGTGCCAAGTCATATATGAAGAATTTGACTATTCTTCAAAAACATCTTTAGAATCGATGTGTCCGGGAGATTTTATGAGGAAAAACACAGATAAAGCTTGGGAATTCCTAGAAAATCTATCCGAGAAAACAATGCAGTGGGTGTTGGCCCTATAGTTTTGATGAGGATTTGTCAAACAATTTATCACTAATCTATTCTCTAGTTTTTGTTGTTTTCTTTTTCTCTTTACAGGTGATTCAACACTCGACAATCAAGCATTAAAGATTCAAGTTCATGTGTGTGCATTCACCTAGGTTATAAGTTTAGTTTGCTTACATATATCGTATGTCTATATTTATGCTCACTATATGTACACTTAACACAGTTTTGACATTTCTCTATCATATAAATGATTTTTCATCAAACTTTGTTACTACAGCTTTTAGTTCATGTTTACATCTTTCTCATACCTCATTATATATATATAATGTATGCATGATACATATATACGTGTTTACAAGTCATATCTCAATTTTCAAGTTCATGAAAAACATGTTTTTTAAATACTTTTCAAAAACAAGGAGTTTTCATAAACAAAAATTGATTTTCTAAAAATTCCTTTTCAAACATGTTTATTTCATCAATTAGAAACTTTCCCCAAAGTTTTACTATTTTTGGAATTGACTTGATATTTTTAATGAAATTTTAAAATCAGCCCAAAACCTGTCATATGCCATGTATCAGTTTACGGTCGACCGCCACGGTCGACCGCCAGCAGTAAACTTTCTTAGTATGGCTCTTATGTGCTCACGGTCGACCGTGACGGTCAACCATGAATCCATCTAGAGACTTTCACGATCGACCGCCAGCTTTCAAACCCTATGCTCTGCCTTTTTGTGCCTCGCGGTCGACCGCGAGATTTCCACGGTCGAGCGCCGATCTCATCATTGCCTTTTAACGGCTATTTTCTGCAACGGCTGTCTGAGGCTATTTTGGTCATTTCAAGTTGGTTTTGGCTGATATTTTGAGTGGGTATAATTACCCCCATTGCTGTTCTCTTTCAATAGACCAAGTTTTGTTTTACATTAAGGTTTAACAAATGTTTAAGAAGTGTTTAAAGAGCTGTTAAGCTGTTTTCATCAGTCTGTTTTCAAAAGAAGTTTCCTACAACAAGAAAAGACTTTCAATTCCATCATCCACTGTTCTTCTTGTCTATTGAGAAGTTTTTCTAACTCATCTTTACATATAGCTTTCTATTTCAATTTCATATCTTAGCTATATTTATTGAGTTATACATTTTCATTCACTGTTATCATACACACTGTATTGAGCTTAATATTCCATACTATATATTGTGGTTGTGGTGTGTAATTTAGTGAGTGTGAGCTTCATTTGAGTTCTCATTTGTTGTTGAGAACAAACCATTATATTTAACCTTTATTTGTGAGTATCACTTGTAATACACTTGTACACCGAGAGAAGTGTGAGGCGAGAGGCAGGGTCAAATCCAATAGGAGTGGCGTCGGTTGACGAACCTAGGGAGAGGTTGCATCCGAGCACTTGAGGAGGAGGACACGGGCTAGCTTCCTATACTTAGTGTGTAAAGTGTGATTGCATAGTGTTTGTTGTGTGAGAGTTTTCCGTAAGCTTGTAAACCGAGTGTGTAGAAGTTCCATCTTCCAAACCGGATTATGATAGTGGAAATCTCCTCGAGGTAAGAAGCGAGGACGTAGGTTGTGGTGACCGAACCTCGTAAACATATCGTTTGCTTGTGTTTTGCTTAGCGTACTTTTTATTTGTGCTCATTCATACCATTCTTGCTCATATCTATCTTATATCATTCTTGCAAGAACAAATTAATCAATATTATTTTAATTAGCATTTAATCTGAATTAGATTAGCATAACACCCTAATCACCCCCCCTCTAGGGTCTAACAATTGGTATCAGAGCTTGGTGTTCTTTGATTTAAGGTCTAATCTCCTTGAGTTAAAGATCAAAGTTGTCGTATTTATGCTAATCTAGTTTTGATTGCATTTTTCTTCATGCATAAAATCATTATGGATATGTATAATGCATCTAGTCTAGGTTATGCTATTAATGTTGCTCCTCGTTTGAATATTTTTCCCTATGCTCAATGGTGTGTTAGATTCAAACTTTTTGTCTAATCTAAACAATTCAATTTATGGAAAATTATTGAGGATGCCTATGTTGTTCCCATTTTGGAAAAATCCAAATGGAGTAAAAATGATAAAAGATTGTTTAATATGAGCAAGCTTTTGTTAGAACATTCGCTTATTGCTTTTCACTCTTCCTTTTCTAACAAATTTGCTAATTTTGATAGTGCTTACGACTTATGGAAATTTATTGAAACACATGAAGGGGACTGGGAGGCCATTCAACAAGCGTTGAAAAATCACGCTTTGAGTTCTAAAGAAGCCTCATCTCCATGTACAATACCACTAGGTGATAACCCTAGTGAGGTATGCGATCTTGACAACGATGATATCATTACTTTTGATGAACTTGCTCTTGAGTTTGAAAAATTACACAATTGCTATATTAATGTAAAGAGTAAGTATGTTGATATGAAATCCATTCATGAAACACTAGCCACTAAGTTTAATTTCATTGCAAATGAAATTATAATTCTTAAAGAATGCAATGAAACTTTGAGATTAGAAATTGCTAGTTTGCTTCATGAAAAATGAGATGCCATGTTAGAAGTATATTAGTTAAAATCTATGATAAATAATCATGTTTATCCTACTTCTAGTAGCAATGCTTGTATGCATAATGATGAGTTGAATCAAATGAGAAAACGCATATCCACCTTAGATTCAACACTAAACACTTGTATTGCTAATAATAAAAAGCTTATGGACTTGTGTGCAAAGTTTAATGTTAATTCTTCTAAGAAACCTATTCACTATGCACACATGTATGACAAAATTCACAAATGTTCTATTTGCGGTCTTAAAGGCCATTTAGCTCAATTTTGTCATAATGCACAAAAACTTGACAAGCCTATTCATGATTGTGCATCCCATCAGGCTTCTTCATCACATACACATGTATACACACATAGTGTAAATCATAAACATGCTCATGTGTACAAATGTGATTATTGTGGTCATTTTGGTCATTTGGCCATGCTTTGTTTCGATTTGCAAAGAAATTCTCGTTTGTAAAATAATTACAAAGAAAAATCTATTTTTGCAAATGAACCACGTGCATTTCATTTCGGTCAACGCAAACCATTGAAACCTCTACATTACACAAATTACAATCGTATGGGTCATGTTTATAATTTTTTCTTTGATCGTATCGGTGCACAAAATACGCCCAAGCGGGTTCATAACCCTAGGGCCTTAGATTTAAATGATATGGGTCATGTCCTAAATTTTAGTGGTACCATGATTTGGGTACCAAAATGAGTTTTGTAACTATCGTTGTGATTTTTTTTTGTTTTATAGTTGTTTTTGAGTTTTAATGGTGATTTAGTTTTTATTAAGCTAAAATAAGATATTTTCGTGACTTGATAGCTAAAAGAGTTTTATACATATATAATATCTCTTAAAAACAAAATTTTATTAAGGACCAAAATGTAAACTTTCACAAAATCCTGACTTTTCATTACCTGTGCTTTTTCTTCTCTCGCAGTCGACTGCCACGGTCAACCGTCAAAGTTTCTGGAAGTTGTTACGGTCGACCGCTACGGTCGACCGTAAGAAATTTTTCTGTGTCGTAAGAAATTTTGACTTCGGGTTTCGGTTATTTTTTGGATACACTTCAAAACCCGATTCTACCACAACTATTGATCTTATTTCTGATCAGATCCAGACCGCTCTTCTTCTTCTCAATACATCCGACTCCTCAAATTTCCCTTCATTCGAAAATTTTTGCCCCAAATCTGAAAATTCTCCCACGGTCGCCCGTCATCCATCGTCGTTCGACCATGGCTCTCATTCTCTCTCATTTAGAAATCTCGTTGGGTAATCTTTCCTATCTCACTCTTGTGATCTATTTCTTTTTCTAGGGTTTTCAATTTCTGTCTAATTTCATATATATTCAAACTCTAATTGATAATATCTATCACAATGCCTCCTAAGAAGAGATCTAAGCCTGACTCTAGTTCCTCATCTTCCATTGCCTCCCATTATGAGGATTTTCTACTGTTCAAACCCCTAATTAAAAAATATAGGGAGCTTTGTAAGTTGAAAATTCTATCTAGTAGATATATAATATACGAGGAATTAGCTATCTACAATATTCATGAAATTCTATCTGCTGTTGGTTTGCATGATTTACTTGATGTGGAACGTAAAGTTCCGTATTATCCTTTTCTTGTTTATCTATTTTATGCAAACCTATCTGTTTCATCTTCTGCTGATGGTCTCCAAACCATCACCACATCTGTCAAAAATGTTCAGATCTCTTTTTCTGCCGACGAACTTGCGGAAATCCTTAAGATCCCGTCAAGTGACGTTGAGCTCATGTCTATCGAACACACCGATCAGGCAGTGAACGATTCTATGTTTAAACCCGGTTGCACCTACCCTATGAACAACAAATCTCTTAATCCTACTGCCAAAATTATTGCTCGCATTGTTGCTCAAAATCTTATTCCTAAAACCGGTAGTTTTGATCACTTTTCCCCTGATAAGGTTAATGTTGTTTATGCCATATTTGCCAAAATAAAAGTGAATTAGGCAAATGTTTTTTCTTAAGAACATGGCATGCAAGCATTACAAATTTCTTCCCTTTGGTTGCTTCATCACCCTCATTCTCCAACATTTCGGTGTTGCTCTGTCAAATGAACCCAAAGTTAACCCAAGTAAGGAGTACTTTGATAGAGTTTCTCTCTCTCGTATGCATATTTCAGACTCCTTATCTGATCCTGCTAAGCCATCATCTTCCCGTTCCCAGTCTAGAGCTTCCACCTCCTCCACTTCTGATATTTGTGCCCGATTGGATCGTCTTGAGACTCAGGTCTCAACTATTCAGAAGGACGTTAGTACTATTCTCAGATATCAACGTCAGTCTCTTGGGATTCTGGATCCCTCTTCTAGTTCTAACTCTGGTTCAGGAGACGGCTCTGATGAAGGATCTGCTTCTGGCTCTGGTTCGGGATCTGGCTCTGGATCTAATGACGGTGGTGATTGACTCGTTGATTATTAGATTTTATGCTTATGGTTATGTTTATGTTTTGGTGAAAGAAAACTTGATACTTATGTTTTGTTTTGAGTTGTAATAACTCTATGGTTTGTGTGGAAAACAATGTAGTTTTGTGGGACTAATTCGGTTTATTGTGATTATGTTAGTTTATCA
>BQKN01063044.1:6457-17029 GCA_022839385.1 Asparagus kiusianus
GGATCTCCACTCCGAGAATCGAAAAGATTCGGATAACCCTAACTGTCGTAAGGTTTGGTTATCGAATCGAAAGGTTCGAACGACCCTAACTGTCGTAAGGTTTGGTCATCGAATTGAAAGTGGACCTCTCGTTCATTGGAGGAATCGAGAGGGGATTTTGGCTTTGGCCCTAACTGTCGTAAGGTTTGACCAAATGGGGAATGTGAAAATGATCATAACCGAAAGAAGGTCTGATCACTCGATTTGTGGACCTCTCGTTCTTTGACGGAATCGAGAGGGGAATTTGGCTTTGGTCCTAACTGTCATAAGGTTTGACCAAACTGGAATGGTGTGGTGGAGACTATGAGTAGTCAGAAACCACTAAAAGTTCTGCGAGGGGAGAATCAACGATTAGATCTCATCTCAGCAAAAGAGTGTTTGTGAGAGTTAAATTCTGACAAACAAGAATATTCGGAATTCGAATATTGATTTCTTGCTTATCAGCGACCGGGTTATCCCTAAGAATACCCCGATGTGGTATTCTTCCGGGAACTTCCCGGTACCTCAATTCTTCTGAGGATACTAAGGATAGTATCTCTTCAGAAATTTGCCATTTATTGGCATCATGAGCCGGTCACCCTCTTTGGTGACTAGGCGATAGGCGCCGTTCGAGTAAACTGTTTCTACTACGAACGGTCCCTCCCATTTGGGTTCAAATTTACCTTTCTTCTTGGAGTTAAGGATCATAGGACGTTTCTCGGTTAAGACCAAGTCCCCTTCCTTAAAACTCCTTTGTCGAACCTTTTTGTCGAAGGCTCGAGAAATCCTGGCTTGGTAAAACTCAATATGCTGCTGAGCTTCCAGGCGCTTTTCATCGAGCATCTCGAGTTCTTCGAGGCGCTTCTGATGCTGTTCTTCGGTCGTCATCTGGGTTGCAAGAGCGATCCGAAGAGATGGAATTTGGATTTCCAAAGGGAGAACAGCTTCACATCCGTATACCAGTGAATACGGGGTTGCGCCGGTCGGTGTACGTACAGTGGTACGATAGGCCCATAGAGCTGCGCCGAGCTTATCATCCCAATCTCGCTTGCTATTCTTCACAAGCTTTGACAAGAGCTTTATGATAGTCTTGTTGAAGGCTTCAGCTAACCCATTTGCTGTGGGGTTATAGGCTGTTGACGAGATGTCCTGAATTTTGAACTTTTCGCAGAACCTTATGAAGGCGTTGCTGATAAATTGAGGACCGTTGTCGTGTATGATTCGTCTTGGAACACCATGCCGGTAGATGATATGGTGCTTGATGAATGCAATGACGTTGCTCGTCTTGACTTCTTTGAGTGGGACTGCCTCAGCCCATTTGGAGAAGTAATCAGTGATCGCCAGGATGAACCGATCGCCTTTTACTGATGGGGGGTTTATAGGACCAACAATGTCCATTCCCCAGGTCTCGAACGGCCACGACGTAACCGAAGGATGTAGATGTTCCGGAGGCTGGTGCATGTAATTCGCGTGTACCTGACACGCGTGACACTTCCGGGCGTATACAATTGCCTCATGCATCATGGAGGGCCAAAAGTATCCCATTCTCCTGATGCGATCATAGAGCTTGGGACCAGGTTGGTGCGCGCCGCACTCTCCTTCATGTGCCTCTTTAAGCACTTCTTCAGCTTCTTTGGTTGATAGGCAACGTGCCAGCACGCCATCATACCCCCTGCGGTATAGCGTTCGATTCTCTGTATTATAGTAGAATCTTGGAGCTCTTCGTCTGATCGACTCTCTCTCCTTCACATCTTCTGGCAAGATTCCATGCAAGACGTAGTCGATGATGGGGAAACGCCAATCTCGGGGTTCAAACTCAGCCTGAGTTGTGTGCACCTCCTGGGCCTCTTCCTCCTTGCCATTTTTATCATGAAGTGGCACCAAGAGTTGATGCGTTTTTACCGTAACAAATTGTTCTGTTCCGGGAGGTTGTGCCAAGGACACAGCTAAAGCTGCTAACGCATCTGCATAGGTGTTCTGCAGCCGCGGAACGTGCTCGATGAAGAACCCTTCAAACGATTCCGCTAGCTCCACCGCCATCTTGTGGTATGGTAGCAAATCCTGACTTCGGACTTCGTATTCCCCTTGCACTTGTTTGACGATTAGTTGAGAATCACCGAAGGCTTCGAGATACTCAACCCCCAGCTCCTTGGCGAAGTTGAGACCTATAATCAGTGCGTTGTACTCTGCCACATTATTCGAGCACGGCTCAGTTAATGAGTAGGCTCGAGGCATCACATGTTTTCCCGGGGAAACTAAGACAACTCCCACTCCGGAGGAGACCTTAGAACATCCAGGAGTACCTGCGGCATTAGCTGCTCGTGAAGCGCCGTCGAAGTACAAACGCCACACTTGTTGGTGTGAAGTTGCGTTGACTTCGTGGGTTTCATCAGGTAAATCGTCATATATCTCGGCGGCGTCCGTAGTTGGATTAGCTGCCAAGAGATCGCAGATAGCTTGCCCTTTTACTGACTTCTGCTGCTTGAAGTGCAGATCGTATTGGGACAAGAGTAAAGCCCATTTTGCTAATCGCCAGCTCATGGAAGCCGGTTGAGTCATGAATACTCGGACCGGGTTAACTTTGGAGATGACGTAGATAGTTTGTCCAACCAAATAATGCCGCATCTTCTGGATGGCGAACACTAAGGCCAGGCATTCTCTCTCAATCATGGGATATCGAGATTCTGCGCCTACCATGGTTCGGCTTAAGTAATATACCGCCTGCTCGTGACCGTTATCGTCATCTTGTGCAAGCAATGCACTTAATGAGTGGCTCGTCGCCTTGACATAAATCAAGAACGGTTTGCCCGATTTCGGTGCAACGAGTACGGGAGGTTTCGAGAGATATTCTTTGATACTCTCGAATGCCTTTTGACAAGCATCGTCCCATACAAATGACACGCCCTTCTTTGTGAGCCTGGAGAATGGTTGGCATTTTCCCGATAGGTTTGAGATAAACCGACGGATATATGCCAATCGCCCTTGCAGTCCTCTGAGCTCCTTGAGGTTCCTCGGAGGTTGCAATTCATTGATCGCCTTTACTTTATCCGGATCAATGTGAATACCTTTGGTGGTGACGACGAATCCCAAGAATTTTCCACTAGCCATTCCGAGGAAGGATTTGGTAGGGTTCATCTTCAACTGATGGACCCGCATCAAGTCGAACATGGTCTTCAAGTCTTTGATGTGATCATTCTTATCACGACTTTTCACGACCAAATCGTCCACGTAGCATTCGACGGTCTTTCGGAGATGCTCTTGAAAGATCTTTGACATGGCTCGCTGATATGTAGCACCTGCATTCTTCAAGCCGAAGGGCATGACTGTGTAGCAGAATACGCCGAGAGGTGTTCGGAATGCGGTGTGCTTTTCATCATCTGGATGCATCTTTATCTGGTTATAACCAGAGAAACCATCCATGAAGGACATCCTCTCGAACCCGCACGTATTGTCGATGATAACATCCGTGATGGGGAGAGGAAAATCATCTTTTGGACAAGCTGCATTGAGGTCCCTGAAGTCAATGCATATCCGGATCTTCCCGTTCTTCTTTAGGACCGGAACAATATTGGCAAGCCATTCGGGATGTTGCTCCTCTCGGATAAATCCCGAATCAACGAGCTTTTTGACTTCAGCTTCGATTGCTTCCATCATTTGCGGACGAAACCGTCGTTGTTGTTGTTTGACTGGTTTAACCTCCGGCTTGATGTTGAGACGATGCACTGCTACGTTTGGGTCGAGACCTGGCATGTCTTCATAATTCCAGGCGAATACGTCGATGTACTCCCGGATAAGAGAAATCAACTCTTCCTTCTCTTCAGGGAAGAGGCTATCGCTGATGAATATTGGCTTTGGATTCTCCTTGGTGCCCATATTCACCTGAACGACTGGGTCTTCGGTAGGAGGCTCCCTCTGCTCGAACCGGTCTCCGTACTGCATGCTTAAGTGATGAACCCACGGGTCTTCCCATGTCGACATCTCATCATCTTCTTCTATTGTCGTTGGATCAACCGTGACCATGTTCGACATTAGCTTTTTAAATACCTCACCAAGACTAGCGTCGGAATCCCAACCCGAGGAGTCGGAAGAATATCCTTTCCTAGTCTTGTTAGCAATTTGGTCAATGATTTGTCAGCCACACTCATCATCTGATGAGACATAGCCTAGACCTCTTTTGTGGCGGTAGTAATTATCGGGTTTTCCCTTAGGTACATAGGCCATCCGGGGTGGAACCCGTGGACCTCGACCAAAGAAAAGACCTTCTCCGATCTTGAAGTCATAGCCATACATTTCCATCATGTTACGCGCTTTCGCGTCGTATTTGGATAGATGGCGGGCTGGTTTATCGTCGTCATCCTCCGTTTCCAGGAAGTGGTTGGGTATCGGAGATGCTCTTCCTTTGCCGTAGACGACTTCCTTTCCACCCCCAATCCCTGCGGGGATGATGAGTGTTGTTCCGCAAGGGTCGTGTACCTGCTTCTTTGTCAAACAAAATGATTGAAGAGGCATATATAAATCAGGGTTAGCATAGAGTTCGTTGGTGATATCATCAAGACCCGTCGAGTACTCTAAATCATCATTTATTGATAGTTCTTCGGCAAGTTGCCAATTACAACTATCTTCCGATGATTCATCATCGTCAAGATTGATTACAATGGGTACAATGTCGTTTAAAACAAAACCGCCATCATAATCAAGCCCTGGTTCGGTATCAGCTTCATCTCCGCTGTCCGTTCCTTGGGCCGATGGTTCAGTATCGGATTCAGCGCCGTATAAAAGGGAATCGGTGAAATAATTCTCCAATCCCTTAAACGGTTGCTTATCCGCGACCACCGTCTTGATTTCATTATCTGTGCCCACATATTTGAGGCACTGATGCAGCGTTGACGGGACTATAAGGTTACCGTGGATCCAAGGCCGACCCAACAGTAAATTATAGGACGTTTCCGCGTCAATCACATAGCATGTGACCTCCGACTTCAAATCCCCGATCTGGCACTTAATTCGGATCTTCCCCAAGGGCCTAGACCCGCTGGTGTTGAATCCGTAAATCGTCGTGCCAGTGGACGCTAATTTGCTAGTCGGGATTCCGAGATGATGCATCAATCGGAATGGCATGATGCTCACAGCGGAACCCGGATCGACTTGGATCCGGTTGACAACGCTGGAGCCAATATGCCCGGTGAAGTACAACGGCCTATCATGATTGGAGTTCTTCGTCTGCATGTCTTCTTTGGTGAAAGAGATGCAGGGGAAGTGATGTGCCGCCAGATTGCAATGCTGAGCTGACGACTCCGGTTCTTCGGAAGATGGCTTGATCCGAGTCAAGAAGGCTTCGGAATCACTCAAGGCTTCTTGAAGTGCCTTCCGTGTATCTTTCGACAACCGCAGCAACTCGTATAGAGTTATCCTGGCCGGGATGTTGGCCAATTGCGCCATAATGTCGAAATGGGGCTGAGAGCTTGCATTCCCCGGTTTGTCTCGTCCAATTGGATTATTGAATCGAGACGGCCTCGGGTTCTGAGCTTCTTGACGGACGGGCTCTTTTCCCTTATCCTTCTGCGGGATTCTCTCCGTAGCCACTGCAGGTGTTGGGGGAATTGCTGAAATTCCCAACTCCGCCAATGTCTTGGAAGGTGGGGTTTTGGTACCCAACTGCTCGGTAGCGTCTGGATACTTGAAGTGATATTCGTTCCCGCTTCGGGTTGCAAAAGCTTCCTGTTCATCTTCAGAAAGTGGAAAGGTCGGAATTTTGTCGTCATCCACCCCCGGTATAGCAGAGGCCCCGTAACAGGATTTGCCCTTCCTCTTCGATTTCTTCTTGCTCTTTGTGGAAGAGGTCGTTGCCCACTGTTCATCTGCGATCAAGTCCGGATGAACCCACAAGATCTCGCCATTTGGGGCTGTGTGTGGCACAAGCCCTTTCTGACGCTGCTGATGCGGATCATCATTCACCATTTTCACCGCCGCTTTGATCACCGACTCGTGTTGGAACCAACTCGAGGGAACAGATCCAAAGCTAATGGATACGGTGTTTGCACCCACCTTCTTCTCTTTGGGTTGCTTCATGGTGATAACCCCAACATCGATTAGGGCCTGAATCTTGTCCTTGAGAGCGTAGCACACCTTGGTAGGATGGTGCACTGCTCGGTGGAATGCGCAGTATTTCGGATCGTTGACCCTCTTGGCATCTTCCTGATCCTGAATTGGCGGCAGTTTGATCTTGTTGTTCTCCACGAGGTATTTGAAAATACCCGGGATTTCATCCTCTTTGAATGAGTAGACTTTTGGGAACCTCGGCTCTCCAACCTTTTGCTTCTGGGGCTGTTGTTGCCACCTGGGTTGTTGAGGCGCCCTCTGTTGTTGTTGTTGCGGCTGCTGGGGCTGTTGAGGCTGCTGCGGCTGTGCTTGCACCTCAAAGACCTGATTTGCGACCACCGCATTTGCATGTGCCTTCCCTTTACCCTTGGGGGTAAAATTTGGTTGTGGGGCATTGTTGGGAATTTGCCCTCTCTCTGCCTTTTTCCTCTTGAGGAACCGTTCGGCTCGCTCTCCCCGCATTTTCAAGTCCTTCCAGGTTTTGGACGGCGCCATTCCCATGGCTTCAAGGATATCGAGCGTGAGGTTGTTGTGGCAGGTTTCAAGGATGAAATCCTCGCTGACCGGATCCCTGCAATTCATAGCTTTGTTCCGGAATCTTTTCACGAAGTTTTCAACCGTCTCGCCGTTCTTTTGTTTTTCGTCGAACAGCGTGCCGATTGAAACCTCGGTGTCATCATCAAAGAAGTTTGTTAGGAACATGTCCTCCATGTCATCCCAGCCGTTGATGCTCCCAGGCTTGAGACGGCGGTACCAATCGAAGGCAGCTCCGCGAAGAGTGCCAACGAATGACCGCACCATGAGGGGCTCATTTCCGGGAATGATTCCTAAATGAGACTTGAAATAGATTAAATGCTGGGTAGGGGAACCCTTCCCATCAAACGGCGTAAAGTTAATTAGATTAAACTTTGCCGGATATGGGATCGATTCCCACTCCCTCGGATATGGGCAGGGTATACCGGATCTTTTTACCTCCTGGGCATTCATCAATGCATTGATCTTGCTCTCCAGGTCTTTCATCTTCCTGTCCTCACTCGTCTCGGTCTTCGAGTGGCTTCTGGGAGAGGCGGCGTGGTCCTCTTTTGCATTTTCTTCTGCGGGACCACCCCCAGTGTTGGTATTGACGGGAGGAATGTTGACATTATCCGCTTCTCGTTCATGCTCCTCTGGATTGCGTTGGCTCGGTTCTCCTTGGTGAACCGTCATTGCCGCGATCTGTTGATCGTGCATCTCCCTCATCCGCTGCATGGCCATCTCCATTTCAAATTTGAAGCTTTCCTTTTGCTTGGCTAGGGCTTCTTCAAGTATCTTCGACATTTGCTCGGCGCTGATCATGAGCGACTCATAAGGTTGGCCTGCACTTGAAGCCGTGTCATCGGATGCGACGGCGGAGCAGGTATCAGAATCAGCATCGGATTCCTCCTCTTCTAGGGAAAGTCCCTTGTGTACTCTTGGGTAATTGTTTCGTTTGATGGTTCCCGACCGTAGCCACATCATGCATCGGGATGCCTCGGCAAGCTGCTCCAAGTTGAGACGTGGTGTTGATCCCCCTCTGCCGGTCATGTTGACTGACACTTTTGAGTATTCATCCTCTCGTCGGAGCGGTTTCTTCTTGTGGAAACGCTTCGGCTTGGAGAGTCTCTCGAATACCGAGATTCTTGTTGGGGTCTGAGCACAGTAACACTCGGACAGCACTGCCTTGATAATGTTGGCACACGGGCAGTGGGACTCCTGCATGTACCTCTTTCGAGATTTTTCCACACCCCCAGCCCTGTAGTACAGCTCATCAGCTTGATAGCTGGAGCAACCTACGGAGTGCTGGTGGATGTCCCTCGGTATAACACGCTCATCCTCAGATGAGTGTGTTTCCCTTTGGGAACACAAAAATTGGTTAGACTTTTCAAGAGTGGCCCGTTCAATTTTACGCTTTTGGGAGCGTAGAAACCGAACGGGCTCTTTCAGTTCGGCTCGCAATTCAGTGCGGCCGGTGATAGGGGCTTTCCCTTTGTCAATATTCTTGGGGGGATTGATTCCACCCCCAGTCTGGATTTTAGTTTGGGGACCTTTCAATGGTCCCAGCCGTTCTTTAACGGGTATTCTGCCTCGGTTCTCCTGTAAGGGACCGAGACGACTCGTCAAAGGAAGCTGGGATCTTGAATGATCCCCTTTTTTACCTGGCCCTGTTGAGGGTGCCGGTACGGGAGGAGTAGGCTCTGATTTGGTTGAACTCTGGGCGATAATTTTGCCCTTCTTGGTTTGAGGTGTTGGGTTTGCCTTGGGCACCCACACCGATTTGCTCTTGGACGGCGTTTTGACCGCCGATTCTTGCTGCATCTCCTCTGCCTTCTTTAGGAGGAGCCGGGCATGTGCAAGTAGAGCACGGCGCTTCTTGATTCGCTCCTCGAGCGTAGAGCGGTTCCTCTTGACGCGGATCCACTCATTCGCTCCTGATTGGGAGGGGAGGTTGATTACCTGCCGCTGCTCTTGTCGCTGCCTCGACTTCAAGTCCTCTGCATAGCGCACTCCATCCTTTGACTCCTTGGCCTTGGCGAGCTGTTGAGCGAGACGTTGGCGACGTCTTTGAAGTGCTCTCTTTGATGGGGTTGGAGCAGCATCACCTATCGCCTTTGTGGCGGTTGGATCTACGTTCTTGACCACACTGATCGACGCAAGGCCGTTGTGTGGTGCAAGTGTAGTGGCAGCGACGGCGGGGTCTTGAATTGAGGAGTTGGAGATCCCGCGAGCCCTTTTTGGAGATGAATTCCTCCTGCGCCGGTGCGGAGAGGCAGATCTGGAGGAGGAGGAGGAGAGGTACTCTTCGAACTTCTTCTGATCGAATTCGTATTCGATCTCTTCATTCACCCGGATCTTGAAGGCCGGTTGCGTCACTCCGATCTCGGCAGCGAGGTCGGCGGCTCCCACTGTGGTCGCCAGCTTGTTTCCGGTAAAAGTTGCTGTTTTCATTGATGTTCTCTTTTTTTGAGATCTGTTACAACTTTGAGCGTTACAACAGAGTTTAAATGAAAACAAAAGATTACAACTTAAACGAAAATAAACACGAGAGCCCGGTTTGGTACGGTCTCGCTTGCGTGGGTTGTTGGCCTGTGACGGGGACGTCGATGTCCGTGGACCGCCGACTCTTCAAGATCCTTGCCGATAAAATCCGACAGAGTTTCGTCTATCCGCGTAGGATATAGAAACAGAACCTCGTCGATCCGCGCAAGATCTAGAGGTTATAAGCGTATATCTCGGCTAAAACGAGATAATAGCTCTTCTTAGTGTCACCGCAAAGGAGCAACACTAAGGATCAGAGAGGGGGGGGTGAATGAACCTTGATGAAGAAACTCTGACTCCTCACTCCAGCAGGGCTTCGCCGCTTCAGACTCTAGAATTTTAGATCTCGAGGATAATCCCAAGACCGGAAATTCTTCTCCAAGAGCTAAATCAGCGCCAAAATCAAGAGCCCCTCACAAAGGAGGCCTAGGGGGCTATTTATAGCCAAAAGGAGAGGGGGGGCTGATATGGACACCCCTAAGAGGAGAGACACCCCCCTAGGGGTGTCTTGGCCAAGGCCGGGACACCCCCCATGGGGTGTCTCGAGCCAGCCGAGACATATTCGTGTGTCCCCGGTTCAGCCCGGGGCTGTGCCGTTGTCCCGCTGTTGACTCGCCGTTGACTTTTCGTCCGAACTCGGATTTGGGTGATTTCGGATGCGTTGGAATCGTGACGGCGAGCTCTGTAGGCCCCGATGGTTGGATTATCTGTGGGGTGATCGAGGCGCAGCGGGCGTTGGTCTGATTGCAGTGATAGCGGGGTTTTCGGTCAACCCGTATCCTTGCGATTCTGATATTCTGTCGGCTCACGTAATCCGTCAGTTTGCTTCAGTCGCTCACTGGCGTCATTTGAGCTCTTGTGAACCTGGTAGTGACGTTCGATCGCCGCTCGTTGACACCGAGCTATGTTCGGGGACCTATCGGCAATTTTCGACGCCTACAGATACCCCCTCCAAAGTGTTTCGGACTCGTTTCTTTTATAGAAGAGCCCGGAATACTTTGGATATGATTGGTCCAGCCTTCAGTCGGCCTAAGGGACCTGTGGTTTGCTTCAACTCTCGGCTCTTTCGATCTTCGGTTTATCCGGTGCTTTGTCGAATAACCGAAGTTGTTCCGGCGCTGCGTTTATCGCCTGGCCGTCGTCGGAGTCTTGAGTCTACAGCTGGTGGGTTGAGTTTGGCTCGTGTCATTGAATCGACTTTCGAACTTGCTACCCCTGTCACATCGTGTTGACTTGGGGTTTTGGCTCACTGTGAGTTGACTTTTTGTCGCAACGCGCCGTCCGGCGTTGATCTAAGGTTACGCGTTGACCGGCGTCCACCTTAGGGTTTTGGAACCGCTTGGGTTGACTTTCATCGCTACGTGTTGACTTTCGTCGCCACGTGTTGACTTTTGTCGCAAC
>BQKN01063048.1:2607-17164 GCA_022839385.1 Asparagus kiusianus
AAATCAATTTTCTTTTATTCTTTTCATTGCAATTTTTCCTACAAACAGTCGACAAATAAGTCTGAACGAGTAACTTTAGCTATATTAGTTGTTAACCTGAAGCAAGACCCACAATTATTCTCTAAATACCCAGATTGTTTAGTAAATGGGCTAAAATCAACAATTCTAAGCTATTGCGAAAACACTGTGGCTACGTAGCATGCAGATAGCAATGAATTTTAAGCGATAACAACTTGCAGTTGCTATAGAATGCGCATTGAAGTCCTCCTTTTTTCTTTCTTTCAATGTACGAATTACTTCAAAACTTACAATGTTACACACGAACAAAGAACAGAAAAATAAAACCTATCAGATATTAGCAACAGATGACCACTTGACAAACAACCACCATAAATAGCAGAACGCAAATAAATTAAAACTTCTCATCAATAAGATCAAGGATCGGAATAACAGACTGTGATGAGACTTAGTCCACGTCAGGTGAAACCCCTTTAAAAACCAATTGTGTGATCGTAGTGCACTCATTTTCGGCTATGAACACAAGAACACTCTAGACCTTCTACAACTATGAATACAAACCTACAAATATGCTTATTGACACGCAACAAGACTTCTAGGGCTGCTGGATCAAATCTTTGGATGCAGTATTAACCTGCCTCGTAAGATAAGCTTCATATATTTCTACCACTAATCTTGGATCCTTTTCTACCAGCTCCTTATACTCTTCTTTATCGGCTAGTGTGGCCATGTTGTCCATAATTAGAGACAGCGCGGCATCAAGCAGTTGTTTGGCATTGTGTCGATGAGCAAATGCATAGCTCGCAATTGCATTATCATTGTTTACTTTAGATGTCATGAACTTCTCACAGAAGGCTTTAAGATGCTTCACTTGGTATTTCTCCGCCAGGACTAAGAGTTCAAAAGCCATTTGCTCATCGAGAAGCACTTCTGCAGTGTACAAATAGTGTACAAAGGATCGAAGAACATCATAAGAGACATCGAATATCTTAATCATGCCGCTGCGGCTCTCTTCCATCTCATTATCCAGCATTGCTTTGAAAACTGGTGACCTGCTTACCTGAATGGAAACATTAAATAAAGTCAAAAGGATATATTTTGAGTTAAAAGAACCAGGTATCTGCTATAAATAACTTAGAGGAGAACATTACAGGTGAGAAGCTCATCAGATTTTTACGTATAATGTACCCCAGAAGCGAAACACACTAGACAACTTCGAGCTGTGTAGTGATAAAACGATGTTTGAATAATTATCTACTTAAAATACTATAAACATAGCAGAAGGAAAACTTTCTCTTATCATACGCAACAATTCATATATGTATCTTATAGACTTACACATGAATTGAGTTTTTAGAACCCATAATAGTCATGTTCCAGGATCATCAACTGTTTAATTTGCAAAACATAGTTTAGTTACTAGGTTCTAAAACGAAGAATCTTAAAGAAGCAAGCTAACCATAGGTTCCTTGCCAAGTTTCATACTTATTTAATAACGTGTGAAATGATGAAACATGTTCAGCCTCTATTGTAGATAGGCTGCCCAGATCTTTGACATATTCTATCACATTTTTGTGCTAAGATGTAGATCATGCTTAATTTAACGTCTCAGGTAAGTTTAAGTGTGGAAAGTGATTGTTTGCCTTTTCTGCGAAGAAGACTTGTAGCTATTGGATCTTATACTGTTCCTTGAACACAACACTTGGCATGGAATATACAAATGAGAACTACTTTTCATGGCTACTGTTATTGTCTTCTGATAGCACAAGTTTTACATAGAGAGAGGCTAATTAATTATTGGGCCTTAATATTTTAAATAAAAGCATGTCATATAATTGTGTGGCACAAGTGAATTATCTTTCTATCCCACCTGAAATAACTCTGTGCTATATCAAGAAAGCCACTAGTACTTACTGCCCATTTTATTGGAATCTGACCTTGTTTTATGGAATAGATCAATTTTAACACAAAATTTTAAATTCTCATTTAGGATGATTATTGAGTGATGGCAAAAGAACAAGATAAGTAACAACCTAGGTTACTTGGACACAGCGTTTTGGATGCCGTGTCCATGCCCGACACATGTCCGACATGGACTCTCCACAGACACTCCATGGACAAGTGTAGTTCAAAGCAAAACCTGATTTCCCTATTAGTTATCGACTAAACAAGTTTCTATGGTAATATTGGGCTCAAAACCAATCAGTTTTTGAACTCGAAAACTGAAACTCATTACCTAGTTTGAAGAATACCCATCGTATTATCCCATGCGAACAAAACTAAACTTTTATTGTTAAAACCTTATTCTTACTATGATATAACTTGATTCTTAATTGTTATAGATAATAGAAAGAAGCTCACAAATGTTATAGATATTTTAATTCAGTAATATTATATACACACACACAAACAAGTCCCTATAGTTGCACTTGGCAACTTTTTAGAATTTTAGATATTAAAATTTATTTTTTTACAATTCAAAATAAATAATATGATAATATTGAGAATATGAAAAGTCATCTCTATAGTGTATAAAATACCCACTAAGAAAATTTTCATTATGTATATCCTCCAAATAATTTAGCCCATGAATTAAATTATACTTTTGTAACCCACCGTTAACGTATTAATTCTCATACAAACCCATTCAAATTCTCAACTCATAATCTCTTTCTCTACTAATTTACTAAAAATTCACCACCATCATCTTCATCCTACAATATTTTATACGACTAATCTTCAATTCAGAATAGAAAAAAAACTCCAATGGAACTTCATGAGCATGGGAAAAAAGATATAACTGATTTCTATTATTATTTCACTGATAATATATATGCCCTTCTGCATTTTATTTAAAATTCTACTTCCATTCAATACAAACAGAGTGATATTATAAAATATGTGATTTTTTATACAATTACCTTTTAGAGAATGAAAATCAATATGAATATGTTTATTAAATTACATTTTAGCATTTATATATGCAATATGTTGAATAAAGTTAAATCATAATTCAACAATATGTTTTAGAAAGTTAAATCTAACTCAACTTCTAACGACTAGGAGAAAGCATTTTCATCAAGAGGAATATATCACACAAGAAAAAAAAGATGTAGTCTTATTTTATAACAAGATATATACAGTATACTAACTCTCTTGGTCTCATTATGTGCATAGTAAGTTCAACAAATTTAAAGCATAATTCAAAAGTATAATAAAAATTGTTTAGCATGATAAAATTATATCAGAAAGAATTATTGTTAACTTTCTTAAATATTTATAGCTTAGATTTTACTTTATTATTTTGGTAAATAATACATCTTGAAAAAAAAATTCATAGCAGTGAGTGGTTTTGTCCCCGTATCCTACATTTTATAAATTTGTTGTGTCCCATGTCCATAACTGTGTCTGTGTCCGCACTCATATCCGTGCTACCTAGGTAACAACTAGAAATAAGTATAGCATAATCGTACCATATTACAAAAGTGTCTAAACTTATTAATTGTCATGATTTACCTATGTCCTGTAAGTTGTAACTAAGCTTGTGTCAGTATAGGACAAAAGTGAATATACATAGTAACTGGTAAAGATATTAAGCAAGATGCAAGTTAAATTGTGTTGTACATTTAGAAAAGGGCTCTTCAGAAATTTTGTTATATTAGCGTAAAATAGAAATGCAAAATGTCATTCATTTAGCCAAACATTAATGAGAAAGCTCGTCTAGGACTCCAAGATTAGATCATTTACTGCTACAAGCATAACTGATAGTTTTGGCTCTTTCGTTAACACCCCTCGATGATTTTGAGTGGAATATGCAGCTAACTACAAGTTTTTTGTTGCTTCTTGTTCATCTGACATCACTAGCTCCGATATAACAAACATATGAATATAAGATCTAGCATCACAAGATAAATCTAGCATCACAAGATAATCAAGCAGAAAAGTGGTAAGAGCTATGTTAGTGGCAAGATGTGAAATCTTCAAATAGATTTCCCATTTTGAACACACTTCGTTGAAGAAAGTGCTCGACAATAAAGTGACTGACAGATATGTTGGATATGTTGGATACTGATAAATTGAGAGGAATTCAGAATGAATGGAACAAAAAGAAATTACCACTTAATAATTAATTAAAGGTCTAAGAGGAATCATTCATGGCAAATGGCTCAAGGTAACCAGATCATTAGATGAAGATATGGTAGCACGATCAACGAGCCTAACACCCAGGAACTGAACAACTGTTGGGTCATACTTATGCTCAATGCAAGGTTTTAAATGTCGGATGTCGGGTTCATGTCGGATGACTGAAATCCATGTCGGATAGCTGAAATCGGGGATATATCGGGGGACATTAACTAAATATCGGATTGTCATATCGGGTAGTACGCATATGTATAATATCATGTCATTCATAAATTCAATATAAGCATACTTTATAAATTCTATAAACTAAACATATAAAAAAAGTAAATAATATATGAATTTGAGTTCATAAATTCTTTCTATCGGGTTCATAAGAAACCCTTAAACATGAGAATGGGTCAAACGGGTTTCAGTATTTATCACTAAACACAAACCCGATAACAAAAAACAAATCTTGAAAAAAGGTACCATATCGGCTGATTTTTCAAAGCTAAAAAATAGGCCGATATGCCCGATATGATCCTGATATTTCCGATTTGGCTCTGAAAACCGACATACGAGTTGAAAACGTTCATGTCATGTCGGTCAAGCCCTCAAACCGATATATCGGCCGACATGTCGGACATGTCGGCCGATATTTAAAACCTTGGCTCAATGTCAGTCAGAATCAGATATTTGATGCTAACTTTTGCTGAATAAACGGCCTTTATAATTATCAAACAAATATGGTCATATCTATATTTAACAAATATGGTCATATCTATATTTCTTTGACTACCTAACTATTATTATAATCATATACTGATTTTCAAGAAATATTCACATTCAGGACAGAGTTAACTGAGAACCAATTATTAAACTGGTGCTGCACTATAAGTTGTTCCACAGTGTATTTCGTAGTTTTAACAATCCTCTTCTGTAAGGACTTGAGAACATTGTTCTCATTCAGTGAAGTTGCATCTCAGCATCTCATGGCATGATCATAAAGTCTGGGTTCAGGTACATAATCTTCAAGTTATAGTATGCAATCCGTTTGCCAAGATAACATTATTCATCATAAAATTTACGTCTATATTCTTAAGATAGATAGATAGGGTTAACCAACTGCAGTTACAATAGGAAGCAACCTTAACCTATCCATTACGGGGCTATCTAAAAAAACAAAGTTTTCAAAACCGAATTAAGCCTTGATCTAACGTGTGTTTTCATTCCGGTATACCTAACATATGAATATAAGATCTAGCATCACAAGATAATCAAGCAGAAAAGTACTTAGTGGCAAGATGTGAAACATCTTCAAATAGATTCCCATTTTGAGCACACTTTGTTGAAGAAAGTGCTCGACAATAAAGTGAATGACTGATATGTTGGATATGTTGGATACTGATAAATTGAGAGGAATTCAAAATGCATGGAACAAAAAGCAATTACCACTTATTAATTAAAGGCGTAAGAGGAATCATTTATAGCAAATGGCTCAAGGTAACCAGATCTTATTAGATGAAGATATGGCAGCACGATCAACGAGCCTAACACCCAGGAACTGAACAGCTATTGGATCATACTTATACTCAATGTCAGCCAGAATCAGATATTTAATGCTAACTTTTGCTGAATAAATGACCTTTATAATTATCAAGTGAATATGGTCATATCTATACATGGTCATATCTATACAGTTTCTTTGACTACCTAACCATTATTACAATCATATACTGATTTCCAAGAAATATTAACATTCAGGACTGAGCTAACTGAGAACCAGTTATTAAACTGGTGCTGCACTATAAGTTGTTCCACGATGTATTTAGTAGTTGTAACAATCCTCTTCTATAAGGACTTGAGAACATTGTTCTCATTCAGTGAAGTTGCATCTCAGCATTTCATGGCATGATCATAAAGTCTGGGTTTAACTACATAATGTTCAAGTTATAGTATGCAATCCATTAACCAAGATAACATTATTCATCAAAAAATTTACATCTATATTCTTAAGATAGATAGGGTTAACCAACTGCAGTTACAATAGGAAGCAACCTTAACCTATCCATTACGAGGCTATCTAAAAAAACAAAGTTGTCAAAACTGAATTAAGCCTTGAACTAACGTGTTTTCATTCCGGTATACCAAACATATGAATATAAGATCTAGCATCACAAGATAATCAAGCAGAAAAGTTCTAAGAGCTAAGTTAGTGGCAAGATGTGAAACATCTTCAAATAGACTCCCATTTTGAGCACACTTCGTTGAAGAAAGTGCTCGACAATAAAGTGAATGATAGATATGTTGGATATGTTGGATACTGATAAATTGAGAGGAATTCAGAATGAATGGAACAAAAAGAAATTACCACTTAATAATTAATTAAAGGTGTAAGAGGAATCATTCATGGAAAATGGCTCGAGGTAGCCAGATCTTATTAAATGAAGATATTGTAGCACGATCAACGAGCCTATAACACCCAGGAATTTGAACAGTCATACCTATGCTCAATGTAAGTCAGAATCAGATATTTGATGTTAACTTTTGCTGAATAAATAACCTTTATAATTATCAAGTAAATATGGTCATATCTATACAGTTTCTTTGACTACCTAACTATTATTATAATCATATACTGATTTCCAAGAAATATTCACATTCAGGACCGAGCTAACCGAGAACCAATTATTAAACTGGTGCTGTACTATAAGTTGTTCCACGGTGTATTTAGTAGTTTTAACAATCCTCTTCTGTATTCAACTACATAATCTTCAAGTTACAGTATGCAATCCGTCTGCTAAGATAACATTATTCATCATAACATGTAGAATAACATTTAGATCTACAGTCTTAAGTTAGATAAATAAGGTTAACCAACTGTAGTTAGCAATAGGAAGCAACATTAATCTATCCACTACTGCGCTATCTAAAAAAACAAAGTTGTCAAAACTAAATTAAACCTTGAACTATGCATTTTCATTCCGGTCCAATCTCCAATCCATAAATCTGGTCGAAATAAGTTAGGGATGTACAATTATCATGGACTGAATAATTAGCCTGACCATGTTGCAAGTGAAGGAGCAAACAATATTCCTGCATTAAAACATATGAGTAAGCATGAAGCTACTACTTGGTTAACCTGTTTGCTTGCCTTAATGACTTCCAGAACATGGAGACTAAAATTTAGACCTATAACTTAAGAAAACCCTAGAGATTGTATATATAGATCCTAGATTGGCTTTGATATCTATATATGTGTGTGCACGCACGCGTATTAATAATGAAGTTTTGAAACTGTAGTTTAATTTACACATGTTCAAAATCTAAACTTTTTGTCTAAAACAATGTCTCATGTGTTCTACATCTTTGTTTCTAACTCTTATAGTAATTGGTAATTTCATTTCACCTATTAGTCACTCGGTCACTGAAGAAATCTTGTAGAAACCCAATTCTTAAGTGGAGATTTGTTAAAATCTTAGCCAATTAGAGAAAACCCTAGTGATTGTTTATAGATTCTGCATTGGCTTTGATATCACAATATGTATGTGTAATTGATAATGAAATTTTGAACCTTTAGTTTTTTTACACGTGTTCAAACTCAGAACTTTTTGTCTAAAACTTTATTCCATAAGTTCTACATCTTTTCTTTGAACTCTTCTAGTAACTACTAATTCGTTTCCTCTTATTAATCACTGAAGTAATCTTGTAGCAACCCAATTCTTAAAAGGAGATCTAATAAAATCTTAGCCAATTAATTCAATACTTAACTGAAGATTTCTTTGACAAAACTGAAGAATTGTTTGTATCATGAAATCTTTGAAAAAACTGAAGAATTGATTCTATCAATTCCTAAGAGAAGATTTGTTAAAATCTTAGCCAACTAATTTCATAATTAACTGAAGATTTGTCTAAGAAAAACTAAAGACTTGTTTGTATTATGAAAAGTGCAAACACGCTTTACTCGTTTGGCATTTATGAAGTTGATTTGCAAATATAAGTTTGTACTGAGTTTCCATGCAAAACCTGGCCAAAGTTCACAAGAATCGGCCACTCAAATGAAAGAGTTCCTCGGAAAAGATAAGAAGGGGCAAACACCTTGTTCTCAGCTGAACTGAGAAAGGAAACAAACTTGAGAGTGAGAAAGAAGCCGGGGCAAGTAGAGGACAGAAACATATTGAACCTAAGATAAGTTTCCTTACCCTTATCTATTAGTTTGCATCAAAATCATGCCTATCTAGAATCTCATAATCTAGCTAGGTTATTAAATTCAAATCTTTAGACTGAGATGAAGAATTAAAGATTTTAAATCATGGGAGTAAAAAAAGAAATTTTGTGTTTTCCAATGAGAGGGATGCCTTCAACACCCCCCCCCCCCCCCTGCCATCAAGAATATTGTGGCTAGAGGTAGGCTACAGATGACCGTCATGGCTATTCAAGCCCTTACAATACGCTGAGTTTTGGTTCAGGTTCAAAAGATAGAAGAATGGGAAGAAGAAGTGAAGGGGGGAAGTTCTCATCTTTGACTGGGCAAATATTATTTATGAATTCATAAACTTATATATAATATATCATTTGTACATAAATCAAAAAGCTGATTTAAGGTAACTATGAGTCCAGAACAAATTTAATTACATGATTAGCACATAACAGCCAAAGACTAGAATATATCTCAATGGCAGATCAAACCGTGAAAAATATTTATTCAATCACTAAATGTTGATGTATAACAATCTCTACGATACAAACCTATGCTCTAACTCTGCTGATTGACTGCATCAAAAAGTCAATATCTAGATGCTCATATCAAATCACAGAATGATGCCCTAATCCTATCCAATCAAGCAATAATGACCAAAACACAATGAATCAAGTCCTAATTTGAAGAAAATACACAACACGATGGAGGGACAACAGGGGTAGAGGCAAGGTGGACGGCGTTAGCGGCAAAGGAGGAGATGGTTTCAGAGGAGTTAGAGATGGTGTGGAGGAGGATGTCGACAGTAGTAACAGATTTGGTGATTGTCGAAAGGGGAGTTGAGGCGGAGGAAGGCAGCCTTAGACTTGACGTCTTTGACTTGCACTTCAGCTCCTCCATCTCTCTCACCTCCTTGTATAACTCTTTGCATGTCCAGCCTCAAGTTCCTTATACTCTTTTCTGCACGATTGGCACCACGCTTTTTCCCATTTTTCACATCTTTCTTTTTTATAAGCTCATGCTCTGTGCTTGGGAGATTTACTCACCTTTCAACTTTGCTCTTTTTTGTTGGTATACCTCTAAATTCTACCCTATATGCAGATGTGACATTTGCTTGTTGCTTGTTCATTTGACATCACTAGCTCCAATATACCACCTTAACATATGAATATAAGATCTAGCATCACAAGTTCACAACAATCAAGCAGAAACGTGCCAAGCACTAGCTTAATCACAAGACGTGAGCATTTTCAAATATATTCCCATTTCTAACTATACAACACAGTTAGAGAAAGGAAGCAAAATAAAATAAATGATAGATATGTTAGATACTGATTAATATAAGGAATTATGAATGTAGAGGTTCAAAAGAAGCTACCACTTCATAAAGGCATAAGAGGAAATATTAGTGGCTAATGGTTCATGATAGCCAAATCTTATTGGATGCATATATGATACCGGGATCAATGGCATTCATAATTATCAAGTAAATGTGGGCGTATCGATACAGATTCTTTGACTACCTAACTATTATTATAATCGTATTGATATCTAAGAACCGAAATAAAAATATTAGCATCCAGACCCGAGTTAACCAAGAGCTAGTCATTATACTGGTACTACACTATAAGTTGCTCCACGGTCTATTCAGTAGTTTTGATGAACCTAATCTATAAGGACTCGAGAATATTGACCTTATTTTGTGGTAAGTTGGACCTCAACATCCTCACAACATGCTATAAAGTATAGGACCATGGGCAAAGGGAAGAGGTTAGAGGGGAGGGGCCAAGTGCCCCCAAGAGGCTCGATCCACATAATTCATATGTGCTCTCTTCCAAAACCAAAATTTGAAGTTCATTAACATCTCCATGGAAGGTGCACTCAAAAGCTAAATTTTCTTTGGCATATCAAATATCCTTCACCCTTAGCCTTATACTCAAACTCTCTCCTACGCCTTGTATAAACACAACAGATATCTTTATGGGCTTATCTTGAACAATACAAATAAATGTCAATCCACCATTAGAGAATGATCTCTAACAAATTCATCTTTAGGTAGGGGTAAAACGAAAAGGATAAAATTAAAGGCTTTAATGTAAGAACTTTACAACTAATTTAAAAATTTAAACTGATGAATAAGAAGTCCAACTTCCATTAGCCGTTAATAACAACCTCAAAAAGCATAGAAGACTTATTATCACATTTGCTTTCTAGCCCGATAAGCAATTTCATGTTGCAAACTAAAGATCAAGCTAAAATCTTAAAGGCTATTTTTTGTCGTTGCAATTACAAATGTTGAGAGACTGTTTTCAGCTATCGTGGAAGCTAAAATGCTTAATCATATGTGAAATCAATGTGAATGATTGCTTAGCAACAAATCAAATTTGATGATTTTGATACTATTAGTAATAATGCAATTATGTAATGATTTCAAAAAATGGCAAGTCCCCGGGTTAGTTTGTAAATGTATTTGTTTTAAGCTTAATAGCATTATTTTTTGGGACCTGGTTTTATTAACTTTAATTATTCTTTTGGACCTAGGGATTACTCTTATATAACATTTGGTGTCGAGTTTGAGACTATATTCTATATCAAAAATAATATTTATATTGTTAATTGTGATTATCAATATAATTGTTTTAACATTTTTAAGAGAAGTAATAAGAGTGCTCCCCTCAAGCTCCAATTTCTAGCTACGTCGTTGTGTTAGCATCCATTATAATGTTTACATCTACATTCTTAAGATAGTTAGGGTTAACTGACTGCATGTAATTGTAGGAAACCTTAATCTTTAGGCGTCCTGTCTAGAAAAACTAAAATTGTAAAAACTAAATTGATCCTTGAATTAATAGGCATTTGTATTCCGGTTCAATCAACAATCTATAAATTTGGTTGAATAAGTTAAGTTTGTACAGTTATAATGGACTGAATATTTAGCCTAACAAAGTTGCACGTGAAGAAACAAACTGGAGTCCAACCATCAAGCATATGAATATCCAGGAAGCTAATAATTTGCTTAAACTGTTTCGACGCCTTAATGATTGCACCTTTAGGTTTCTTTAGACATGTTATGCTCAAACTTAGAACCTTTTGTCCACGACTTAATTTCATAAGTTCTACAACTTCTCTTCTGGTCGCTGCAAATTCCTTTTCTCTTATTACTCGCAGAAGTAATCCTGTAGCAACCGAGTTCTTAAAGAGGAGATTTGTTAATACTTAAAATCTTACCTAATAAATTCAACAATTAATTGAAAATTTCTTTAAAAAACTGAAGAATTTGTATTATGAAAAATGCTAGTAGGTTTTATGCCAGGTATTACGTGTTTGGAATTTATGAAGTTGATTTCCAAATATGGGTTTTTATTGGTTGTCCAAGTAAAACCTATACGCCAAAATTTTACATTAATTGGCTACTCAAATAAAAGATATCCTCAGATAAGATAGGAAGGGCGCAAAAACCTTGTTCTCAGCTGCGCCGAGAAAGAAAGCAAAATGGAGAGAGAGCGAAAGAGGTCGGAGGAAGTAGAGGAGAAGGAAAGAAGTGAATCTAAGATAAAATTTATTTTTCTTTCCTTTTTAGTTTGCATCAAAAATCATGTCGATCTAGAATCTCATAATCTAGCTAATGTTGTCAAATTCAAACCTTTAGACTGAGATGGTGAATTCAAGATTCTAAAATCATGGGCGTGAATGAAAAACGAAGAGCCTTTTCGGTTTTTATGCTGAGAGTGGGAGCTAACAGAAGCCACCTTCCCTCCAAGCATCTCGTGGCTGAAGGCTAGGCCAAAATGACAATCATGACTATTCAAGCATAAACAATAGGCTGAGTTTCGGTTCAGGTTAGAGACAGAGAAGAACAGGAAGAAGAAATGAAGAAGAAGAAAAAAAAATTCATCTTTGAGTAAGTATTATTTATGAATTCATAAACTCGTATATTCTTTGTAGATCAATCCATAGACTGATTTAAGCAAACTATGAGTCCAGAACAAATTCAGTTACATGCTCAGCATATATAACTATAATGGACAAGAACATAGCTAAACTGCAGATCAAACCCTGCATTAACATCTATCTAAAAACTAAACAATGAGAATCTCTACAATCTGCGCCTGCGCTCTAACGCTACAATACAGATGGCATACCATATATTCCCTTCTCCAGTCAGGTAAAGCCCTAATGATAGTTAATTAATCGAGAAGATGCCCTAATCCTACCCGAAACTCAATGAATCAAGCCCTGACTTGAGGAACAGTGAAGGAAACGGAAGAAAAATCCAATCTTTTACTTAACCTTGTGCTGCGTCGCACGTCCGGTCAAATAGACTGATTTGATCATAGACGCATAGTATAATCACGAAACGACGCTCAGATCGAATCACAGCGTGATGCCCCTAACTCTACGGAACCACAGCAATTAAGCCCTAGATTTCGATCAAAGTGAGTTGTGGAGGGGGTACCAGAACGGCACGGTGAGCGGGGACGGCGGGGGCGGAAGCGAGGGCGGCGGAGGAGGAAGATGCGGACAGGGTTTCCGGGGAGTCGGAGGCGGCGTGGAGGAGGATGTCGGCGGCGGAGTGGCGGAGGTGGTGGTTGTCGAGGGGGGAGTTGAGGCGGAGGAAGGCCACCTTCGACTTGAGGTCCTCGATCTCCCGCTTCAGCTCCTCCTCCGTCTCGCTCGCCTCCTCGTAGCATTCTTTGCATGTGCCAGCGTCGAGCTCTTCGTACTCTGCTCTGCAAGATTGACACCACATTTTTTTTTTTTTTGCCCCTTTCTTTTCTTTCTTTCTATTTTTCACAGACCTCAGCTACTGCTCTGTGCTGGGGAAGTTCTGCACACCTTTTATTATATTTTATTTATTTATTTATTTATTTTGGTCTATATCCCACCAAGCTATTTGCTATTTGCTATTTGCTATTTGCAGGTTTACCCACAAATACGCAGATCAAACGGAATCGAAATATTATGCAAGGGAGAGGGAAAGATTTTATGGACCAATGCGAAGGAAGAAAGAATATGGACGTTAAGGCTGAGTTTGACAAGGGGGTTAAGGAGGAGGGATTAAAGAGAAGGGTTAACTTACTTAATCCATCGTGAAGGGTTAAAAAAATTCTAAATCCGTTTGGATACGATAATTAAGACAATGGGTTAAGTTTTTTGTGTTTGACAAATGGAGAGGGGTTAAGGAGATTAATCTCATTATTTTTTAAAAAAATATCACTTTCGCCCCTATTAAAGAATTATAAATAATTACCTCATCAAAAACAAAAAAAATAAGAAAAACTTTGGACATTCATACCTCAAGGTAATTCTTTGTTAACACAATGTATCTAAAATAATGTAACAAAGTGCAAGTAAGATAATCGAGTAAGATAATCTAATAATCTCTGTTTACAATATGCAAGTAAGATAATCGAGTACTAATTTAATAATCTCTGTTAACATAATGTATCCATCATTATACAACACAGTAAAAACATTAAATTACAAAGTGAGCAACAAAAAAAATTAGGTTCTCTCTCATCATTAACAAGTAGGTACTCTAAGAATTAGCTTTTACGAAGAGATTGATTCCTTTAGATGTGATGATCTCATGATGTCGGCAAGCTTTGGACAAGCATCAAGGCACAGATCCATTGCCTGATCAAAAGAAATCTAAATTAGTAGTTAGAATTTAGAATCTAGAATGTAGCTTTTATATTGTTTGAAGCTTTTGTCACTCTGTTTCAAGAACTGACAAATAACAAGAACTATGATTTTCTTAAACAAGAATAAAACAAGCATACTATAATAAGGTAATTCTTAGAAAAAAAAATGCAATATTAATCCTTAATTAGGCGCTCGCAGGCATTGCAATAGAAATGAGAAATAAAATAGACTTCATGTAGCAATGACCTCAACTTTTCTTTATGCATCTATAAACATTCATACCTATATAGTGCTTATGCATATATAAACATTTTATACTCTATAAACATTCATACCTCAAGGTAATTCTTTGAGTTCTGATGAAGTTCTTCTTCCCTGATTCTGAGTTCATCACTGCAACGCCACATAGACAGCTGAACAACAATAGTATGGCATCAATTACCTAGTTGAAAAATATTGCATCAAATAGTTCCTTGTTTGACAAAATATATGATGACTAAGATTATGTTTTTGCCATACCTCAAAACTGTAGGCGTATAAAATTGCCTATAAGTCCCACAATACAGCTCGACG
>BQKN01063048.1:17174-32272 GCA_022839385.1 Asparagus kiusianus
ATAGCAATGACATCAATGAAGAAAGGTACAAATTTTCCCGCGAACAAAAACAGCAGATCTTCTATCTGAGAATAGTACAGTTTTGCAGCCATCATTCTGGCCAATAAGCATACACCTCTAGTGACTTCCGAAGTCACTCTAGGATTTCCTATGTACCACATGCAGACATTATCATAACATGCAAATCCATTATATATAAAACAAAAGATAAAAAAAATAATTTAACTAGACGACCACCAAGAATAATTTAACCAAAAACGAGCGCATCCTTGAACTAGTGATCAGTATTAAGCAAGTAAAAACCAATAGTTCCCTCAGTGAAGCTTTATCTGTTGATCCTAAATTGACTAACCAATCTTTGAATGAGTAGCCAACCAAGCCCAAACTCTCTACAATCATGCTTGCTATCTGCACTAGAAGTTCATGGAGCTACGAAGCATAGGTCCTGATTGTTTCTTTGATGATTGTCCAGCAAACAAAATTCACGATTGATTGTAAGTTAAAGGTCATGCAACAAAAGATCATTTCTCATACTAAAATTTGATATAAGGTACATCTAATAATGTCAAGTTTGGTAAATTTTGGTACAAGGAAAAGAGACATCTCAAAGACACGATGCAAGTTAAAAGAGGCAGGGAAATATATGATAATATTTATAATAAATAAATTCTGTAAGTAGTAACTCTAGAACAAATTATAACCCGAAATTGTGTTATTCAATTTTCCAGTTTTAATGCTAGACTAAAACTAAACCCAAGACGAGATGTCATCCCATATATTTAGAAAGACAAAATTTTTAAATATAGGCAATTTGAGCAATGAGATGTGCTGTTAGGCACATTCATAATCCTGTATCACAGCATAATCAAGATAACCAAAAATTTAAATAATTGACAATGACAGATTAAATAAGGAGGAAGGGGGTAAAGTAAGAATAGAAAAACTCCAAACTCAATGAGGCATATCCTCCTCAAAACAAGTGGAGTCCTCAAAGCTCATTTATTTCTATGAGTTATGACGGCAGAGACAAGGAGAGGAGGCATTATTATCTATGTCAACATGTTCCTCAATTGAGTCCATTATCAAACGGTTCATACTCATGGGGCTTTTCACTGGGAATTCATTGACATCTCAGAGACATATATGACTAATTGAGAAATTAGAAAATATGGGAATGTAAAATCTTGTGGTATGCCAAGACTCGCAACATAGAGGATTTAGTAGTCCTGAACATGCACATCCAATTCCATCAATGCCTCGTATCATATTCCACCAAACACACACTACAACAGATAGGTCTTTTAGCGACCAACTTTTTTGTGAGAAATTATTTTTCCTCGACAAATATCACTTTCGACGAGGAAAATATTATTTCCTCGGTAAATACCAGTAGGTCTTCTACGAGGAATATATTTTCCTCACAGTAGACCACTTTCTACGATGAAAATTTTTGTTCCTCACTAAAGATGATCATGATTCGGTCTCCTAACTAGTTATTTTATTGGCGAGGAAATATGAGATTTTGGTGATGAACTTTTTCATCGCGAAATGCACATTTAACGAGGAAATAATCATTTCATCGCTGTTCTTTTGGCGGAAAATCCGTCAAATGTAACAACGACAAAGTAAGATTTCCTCACTGAAGATCCATAATCTGTGAGGAACCGTTTCCTCATCAAAAGTATCAATTAGCGAGTAAATAATAGTCTCCTCATTATTAGTTTGGTGGTGACAAATTTAAGACTTCATCGCTAAAATGTTTTGTTTTTACGAGGAACCGTTTCCTGGTTAAAAAGAACCTATTAGTGAGGAAATTATAGTTTCCTCACTATTAATTTGGCGGTAAAATTTGCAACACCCGCCAAATTCATTGACGACAAATTAAAGGTTTCCTTGCTAAAATTTTTGTTTTATGAGGAACTGTTTCCTTGTTAAAAAAACTAATTAGCGAGGAAATAATAGTTTTCTCATTATTAGTTTGACGGAAAATTGTACAAAACCCGCTAATTTCAATAGCAATAAATTTAAGGCTTCCTCGTTAAAAGTTTTTGTTTTACGAGGAACCGTTTTGTCGTAAAAAAAACCTATTAGCAAGGAAATTATTCAACAATTTATAGACACTGAACAATTTGAAAGGTAATCTTGCTTCATGGTGTTTGTTTATTTCACTTAGTTTAACAATTATGGAGTAATTTTTCACTATTTTAATTTATTTTGAGACAGGCTACGGAGACTTGAAGCAATTAGGTAAACTTCATTTAATCTAACATTGGTTTTTGTATGTTACTTTTGATATTCCAACATGACTCGTAACAGGCTCGAAGTAATCATTTAATCTAACAATGTTTTAGTCCTTTTAAGGATGGACAGAAATTAAATGTTTGTTTTGATATAGGTTTCACAACCCTGAATTGACCAATGCTTTGGATAATTTAGTAATTTTTTTAAATAAAATATATATTTTCTCCGTTCTCTTCCGCTTCCCCCCAAAAATTTCCCCTAAAATCAAAAAGCCCCACGCCCCTTAACCCCATCCCCTCAAATCCCTCATCTGAAATCCCTCATCTCAAACCCCAATCTCTCAAATCCCTCGCCCATCTTCTTCCTCCTCCTCCGCTCCCGCCGCCGCCTCCACGTCGTCTTCATCTGCATCTCCTCCGCTCCCGCCGCCGCCTTCATGTCGGCCTCCTTCGGCACCGTCGACGCGTTGACGTAAGGCTTGAAGGATAACCGGTTCTCGTTCTCGCCGTCGCTCCTGAAGGTCGCTTCCCCGACGGTCAGTTCTCAAACTCATCGCTGATTCTTGAACCTCGATTTTGTTGAAATTTGTGTTTTAGGGCGTTTTCTTTTGAATCTGTAGCTTTTTACGCCACCAATTTGATAAAATTTGGGCGAATTATTAATATCTCTTTATTTGATTTTCTTTGGGACAGTCTTTGTTGTTGATTTCAGTGGAGCACTCTTTTGAAAGTTTTCTAGGTTTTTCCTTATGATGCTTTGGAAACCCTGTTCAGTGGAGTACTGCTTTAGAGTGGGGATTGATATAAAGATCTTCACTCCTTGGTTGGTAAGTCATGGCAAGCGATAAGGGGAAGTTTTCAGGGAGAGGTGAATCTTCGGCCTGCGCTGAAGCTGCTGCTATTTCTTCTGCTACCAAAGATGGGGGTGGCGAGGAGTTTCAAAGTCTGCGGCCATTACACGGGTAAATTGGTTCGTACAATTTTCTATGCCTTTTTGTTGTTTCCAAATTAAGCATACTGGGGGTCTTTCACTGATAATATTGAGAGACATCTAACATGGTGATGTGTTTAATTTTTAATTATGGTAAATAAGATGTAACAAAAATCATAATATTACAATTAGTAAATATCTTTAAGTAAAAAACTGAATGTTTTCATGTGTTTTCTTTTGTCCATAGTCCTATTATGTTTGTCAACTGGTATCTTCACAAATGTTTAATCAGTATTTATAAACATATCATCAAGTTTTATACTAACTTTGCGCTTACTTCATGTTAATTCATGTTAATTAAAGTTTTATTGTAGGGACGAGCTGGCTATGAACGACCATTGTCGTCGAGAAAATCAAGATGCGATCACTACTATAGGTAGCCTTTTTGTTTTTTCATATTTAAATTTTTCCTCTTAAAGTTATGATATGTTGATTTGTTGAGATTTTATTTTAGTTTTAGGAAAATCATATTGATGTGGTTATAGGATTTGATTCAAACAGACCGTACAAACGAGGGGGTTTAATTTGGAGTGCTCCTATCATACTCAACCTACTAATTTGATTTTTATATTCTCTACTCTTTGCTGAACATTTTGGACAACAGTTTTTTCTTTAATGTTTAATTTTGTTTTAGAATTATGTTTGTAATGTACTAATTATATACTGATGTTTGTGAATCTCAGCTTCTTGCAGAGGCAGAGGCAATTATCTTGTACTACAAAACAGAGGAGTGATGTTTTGCCTATTGACCACAAAGATTCTGATGCAGCAGGTACACTTGAACCAGCAATCATTACAAGCAGCAATCTTCCTGAGTGGGCACAACCACTGGAACCTGTAAGAAAACTACCTACTAATGTGGGAGCAAGGATTAGAAATTGCGTATACTCTTCTTTGGAGAAAAGTCCACCAGAATGGGCAAAGAAGATTCTGGAGTATTCAATCAGTAAAGAGGTTTACAAGGGGAATGCATCAGGCCCTACCAAGGTAAATAGTCCAATTTGGTGGATGCTGAGAGGGATTATTCATCTTTAAATAAGCGATATCTGAGGCAATTTATATCCCCAGAATTTACAAAGGTGTTTCGCAATTACGTAACTGGACCATGAAGTTTCTCATTATCCCTGTTCTTTTTTTGGGTTCTGATTGGAAGGCTCGGTTAGTCTGTAGAATAGGTTTTCTGTGAAAGGTAAGAGATTTGAGGATAGAATGAATATTGCTTAAGTTTACAATATCTAAGGTATATTTCATTCCATGAGATGGTGCTGTGTGTGGATCCAGTTCAGTGTAAAAATGTTAATAGATTCAGTTCAGTGTGAAAACGTCAACTGAACTTGATCTATTAAGGGTAGTTAGAGATACTGCTTAGGTGTTTTTGTGGTTTTATGTATGAGAAATTGCTGATTTCATCAGTGTTATATATTATATTACATTCTACCCTTGAAATTTACAGGCAGATAAGGAATAGAGAGTTTGCCATGCAATCACAGGAGAGGAAGAAGATGTATGTGAAAGAACTTGAGATGAAGAGCAAATATCTAGAATCAGAATGTCGGCGGCTTGACAATGCCCTGCGCTGCCGTATATATGGCGGAGAATTTGCCCTTCACCAACTGCTCCAGAAGGACTGTGCTTCTGCAGCCAAACAGGAGTCTGCTGTGCTCTTTATGGGTAATACTCTTGGAGACCCAGATTGCTGCTTCCGCTTCTGTTTCCTACTCTATACTACTTTGTTTGAAGTAGGGACATGATCGAACACGTGTGTGATTGTGCACACATACACTGCCAACTCCTTTGTTACCTGCCAATCATTTTACTTTTGTTTGTACTCTCACTGTCATTTACCAATATCATCAGTTTACAAACACCTCCATGCATGTGACTACATTCATAAACTTGCAAGGCTTCGTATAAACATGCAAGGCAACACATGTTCACTTATGCACAAACTTGTGTTCCCATAACATGCCCATGATATGGATGCATCATGTGTGCAGGCTTCAAAAGCCATGTCCCATGACTTGCCCTTGAACTATGTGCATTGTGAGCTTACATTTCACATACTTGCCTACTCTCTAGGTGCATGATGAACTTATTTATGTATTTATATATAGGGGTGAAAACTAACTAAATTAGACTAATAGTAAGAGAGGATTCGAATTGAGTCCATTTGCTAGTATTAAAATTCATATTTGAATTCAGTTTAAATAGCAACTGATGTTCATTGGTTTTTGATAATTATTTGCAAATAATCGTTTAGCACATTTGCGCATATATTTGTTTATATTAGTTGGTAGTTATTCATTAATTATTCTAACAATTGTTTGAAATAAACAAAAGCTATTTATTACATTTTAACACCATGATGTACAAGTACAATTTAGAAAATCAATAATGGAGCAATAGAAACATGTCTCACACAATATAAAAGTTAACAAATGTGAACCAAAAGTATGTTTCCATATGAATAGAATTTACGGCTGGTCAAGTTTTGCTCATTTATGAAAGGAGTACTGAGAATTATCTTCACTATTAAATGACCTACCAAAATGTAATTGAATAATGAGAGAAACAGTTAATGAACTTTTTGTTAATCATTAAATCAGTTTCTTGCCCTTGGTTGTGTTATATTATATTAATAGCATAGTGGCATAACATTGTTTCATGTTTGTATCTTATTGGTGTGCATAATATCTGCGTTTCATGAGGTCAGTTCCTGCAGAACCCTGTTTTAGTCTGAGAACTGAATATAAGTTGTAACCATTGTCATAGGCATTCTCCTGCAAAAGTTTTGCAATACTGCAAATTACTTGAAAATTTATCATCTGTGAGTACAACCTATGTGTACTGACATGGAATGTGGGTTTGGACACGATGTTGCATATTTAATCGCTAAGGTTTCTAGCTGCAATACCCCTCACCATTACAAAAACCACCCACCCATGTACACAACCCCCAAAAAACAATAAACACACTCCCCCACACTCCACTCTTTCACCCACCCATGCTTTTATAATAGTTTAAGAATATAGGTGAAACTGATATTACTGTTCTAAAGATGATTATATTGATTAGGTTGTAATTGAGAAGTTGCATATGATTGAACTGGATATATTTTTTTACTTATAGGATCAAATGATAAAGATGCGAGCAGATACCACTTAACCTGATGGAACTCGAACAATGACGGATGAGGAAATTTGTGCAAAAGTTCTCAAAGTCAAATCAGGCTACATTAAGGGTTGTGGTTTTGGCCCTAGACCACACCATTAAGGTTCCCTCGTTCTTCGATGAGTGAAATGTCTGAAAAGAATAAAGCGTTGCAAGAACAGCTTCAAGAGACCCAACAACTTGTAGGAACTCAACAAGAAAAGATCGATGCGCAAAATGAGGTAATCCAAAGATTGGAGGAGCAAGCCAAAAAGTTTGAGGAGTTTATGGCTAATTTTTCCGGGCAACATCCATCAGCTTAGTGTTCTTAGTGAATTTAAACTTGGAGAAATGTTCCTTTGATCGTGTTGCATTTGTTATTGCTTTAGACTAGCATTGTTACTTATGGTAGAAACATGCTTACTTTATTTATTTTAATTGGTTTGATGTTCTTTGGTGACAATTGATGACAAATACTTAAACATGGAAAATGTTTCTTTGTTGTCGCTTCTGTTGTAATTTTCCTCGATATAGACTATATAACCTATATTGACAAATATAAATTTCCTCGTAATTGAATTTTTTTAGCGAGGAATATGGGGTACAATCTACAACGACAAATTTAATTTTCCTCGTCTTTGAGTCCCTTTATTGAGGAACTGTTTCCACGAGAAAAAGATACATATAATGAATAAAACCAATTTACTCGTTAAAGATTTATCTTTGTTGAGGAACAATTTCCTCGCTGAAAGATACTTACAACAAGGAAAATAGTTTTTTTAGAACTTTTATTATATATAAATTAAATATTATTCATGTATCATTGGCGAGGAAACTGTAGTTTAGCGATGAAAAATGTATGAGATTAGGTGAGGAAAAATATCGAGGCTAAAGAGTAACAACGAGGAAAGAATATATTCATCGCAAAAAGGGTTTCGCGAGAAATTATAATATTCCTCGCAGAAACTTTTCTTGACCACCCTACCGCGAGGAAATGGTGACCAAAGTTTTTTCCTCGCCAACACACTATGGCGATGAAATCTCAACTTTCAACGACAAACTTGTTCCTCGCGGATTAGCTTTTTTGTTGTAGTGACACCTCCAAATGACCTGTAACCTTATGGTGATAGTTCAACGAGAGCAACACAAAACTCTTTCAATTTGCAAGCGGCAATGCTAACATAATAACAATTAGATAAAAACCTATCTATTAAAAAAGGGCATTATCAATGAAAAAGGATGCAATGAAACTCATACAAATGTATTATGTTTTACATTTATAGACATAGTGAGATCAACAATGAAAATGTCCTCCTAAATCATGGAGCATCATTATTTCCATTTAACTTACCCATTCTTAGAGGTCAAGAGTGGAATCATTTCCCCATATCAAACCTTATACATCATCCCAATTAGCAACATAGAAGAAGAAGAAGAAATAGAAAGCTAAAACTTGTAGAGACAGAGACCATCATCGGAGAACAAGGTCTCAAGCATAGTACTGCTCCATCTGCACATCACGCCCTATAAGAGGCACATACTCCCCACAAGTACACCTCCAAGCGATTCTCTAACCCTAGCCTCAACAGGTATCGACAAAACCCCGAATCCAAAAGCTAGTGATCCAACATCAACACAATCAAATTGTAACAAAAAAAGAGCTCAGATTAAATCTAGTTGACAATCCACTGTCTCATTCACCAACTCAATCAAATAAAAAGCCAAGAGGAGCTCAAGTTGCATCTATTTAACAATCTGCTGCCTCATTCTCTAACCCTAGCCTCAAACGAACCAAAAAAGCCACACAAATCCAAACCTAGAACTACAAATTCTTCAAATAAACCAAATTACAAGCAAAGCGAGCTCATCTTACACCTTTCCGACGATCCACTGCCTCATTATCGAAAAATCATCACCAAAAAAACCCAAATTCAAACCCTAGGCCTACAGAACTCATAAAATAAACAAAATAAAAGAAAAAGGGAGCTATGCTCATCATACATCTTGTTGACGATTCGCTGCCTGACCTCAGGCTGGAGCTGAGACCTCCAATCGTCGGAGGATCCATCCATCGACGACGCCATGGACGATGCTTCCTGATGCACTGAACTCCAATTTCCTTCCATCAGGAGAGGAATCGATCACCGAGCGAGAATCAGAGGATGATGATGAGGACGAAGTAATAATTCCACCGCCTACCCTCGCGTGAGAAGACGGAACAAGCCTTGTTCCGCCTTCTTACGCAGAATAGTTAACCCTTCAATTCACGGGTTAAGAGGAGTTTTGAGGTCACGTGCGGGTTAGTTAATCCTTGGGCTTTTTTTTCTGTTTAGCAGGCTAATGAAGGGTTAAACCATCTTAACCCTCCATTTAACCCCTTACCAAACACAACCTAAGAGAATTGAGGGAGTGGTCGACTCCGATTGAAATTTCTTCAGATTGAAGATTATTCTAAAAGCGACCAAATTTTGATAGCATTAAAGGATGAGTAGAGCTTCCAAACACAAAGCGAGGCTGAAGAGTTAAAAAAAGAGAGAGGTGTGTGAAAAAAAGAAGTTAAATTGTCATTAGTTAAAGAGAGATTATAAAAACAATATTTAACATTGTTAATATTTAGAAAAAATTTTAATTATTAAATAGGTTAATGGCGGATAGAATAGGTTCTATTTGTGCAAATAAACCTCTTAGATGAATTAGTTTACTCTTACCAAAGTTTAAAAAAAAGAAATTTTAGGGAGGTAGATAAACCCTTTCTTAGTTTTCTTGATAAAGATAGAAAGCCAGTTGCTATTTATTCTTAAAAATATCGAAAAAAAGTTCATTAAGAGAGCCATTCACAGGCAAATAATATAAAGATCTATGAGCACAAATAATAGTACACATGCTTTGTCTAAGGGATCAATCCAAAATTAACTTTTTAGGGTCTGTTTGTTTGCCTAAAAAAGTGGGAAATCAAAGAAATGGAAAACTATTTCTAAGAAGAAATATTTTGGGAGTGTTTGATTTGCTAAAAAAGAAGAAAATCAAAGAAATGGAGATGAGATGAGATGAGTTGTCATCTTATTATAGGATGATGTGAGTGATTTTTTAAGAAAACTTGTTTTGATGTTGTTTGGTTGGTGAAAAAAATAAGGAAATGAATTATAAGAAACATATTTCTTGTAATATGTTGTTTTCTTTTATTTGGTTCATTCTTAAAAATAAGAAAATAGATGAGACGAGATGAGTTATCATTATATTATTGGATGATGTGACCCACACTTAAGGAAATTATTTTCCTAGCTTTTTGGGAGGAAATGGGTGGAAATAAAATGTTAATGAGATCAGATGAGTTGTCACCATCTTATTGGATGATGTAAGTGATTTGAAATAATGAGATGAGATGAGTTGAGTGATGTTGTGGATGAAAATAATATTTTATTAGATGTGGTGGATATGATGGATGAGTTGTTAGATAAAAATAATATTTTATTAGATGTGGTGGGTGAGTTGTTGGATGAAAATAATATTTTATTAGATGTTGTGGGTGAGTTTTAGGGATGGAAATGGATGAAATTGTACTTTTGAGTTTTTTTGGTTTTCATTTCTATTTCTTGGTTTTTTAGCAAATAACCAAACATGCCCTTAATAAATTAAAAAAACTAAGCAAAATTTAAGATTGCCCCGCTCAACTCTGAAAACTAGACTTTAACCCCTCAACTATGAGCTCTTTGATCTTTACCCTTTTCTCAACAAACTCCTCTAGAGTTATTATTTCAAAATAAAAAAACTAACATATTCTTTTCGTGAAAAGCTTATTTTAACTTGAAAGAAACATCTAACCGGTAAAAAAAGACCCAATGTCTTGCATAGCTCTAGTTGGGTAAACCCTTAACCTAACATCTACAATTACATAATTGCCTTTGTGTGTACTAGTACTTCGGTGCATGCAACGTGCGCATGATACATTAAACACCACCAAAATTAAATAAAACTAAATCAATAAAAAATCATAAATAAACCATCTTCAATATATTTTCAAAAAAATTTGCTAAATCAATTAAAATAAGGAAATCATTATCAATTTCAACTCAAAGTTCAAGGGAAAAAAATCAAATAACATCAATTTTCCTTGATTTTGGATAGATTTTTAGATGGAGATGAAGGCAGAGAAGAAGAAAATAGGGAGAGCATAAAAGAGAAATGCTAGGTTTTTAACTTGTTCTAATGGGAGGAGAGAGAAAGAGAAAGGGCAAGGAGAGAGAAGGATTAGAGAGAGAACATGTTTTTATAACTATCTTCTAGGTTTTCAAATTTTGAGATTTGAAATTTTTTTATTTTTCCTAATTTGCCCTGTAATGTGTTTTAAATTACTAAAAGTTGTAAGGATATGCTTTGAAAATTTTGAAATCTTGACACATAAGGCTAGAACCAAAAGTGTGTAGTTTCTTAAATAATAGCAATAAATTTTACGCTCTTAAGTAAGTCAAAGTTCCTTTCTTCCTTAATTTTACAGCTCTATGAAAAGGGTGCTAGAATTAAATAAAACTATAATCCTCAATCATCGCCATAACTTCGGAGTTTTGGTGAAATGGTTAAATGGACTTAATTTAAGATGATATCAGAGTGACCCAGATTCAATCCCGACGCCCATGAATTTAAAGCAGATTTTCTAAAAAGCGACTTCATTAGTTTATTAGTTATATATATAAATTAACGATTAGATCTCTTGATCCAATATATGTTCAAATATTTTAGATATAGATCTGAATAATTCATTATATATATTCATATATGTACCATATCCTCTTAGAAAAAATAATTAGTGACAATATCCACATAGATATTAATAACCATATCCGTATCCGTTCCTATCGAATATGGATACGGATAAATCCTTGAATGTGGATATATTTTTCTCTTATTTCATTTAAAGTTGATAAAATTTTACCCTCATAAATAACAATAAAAGTAATGAGATGGAGAAAGTTGCCAAAAAATAAAGATTTGAGGGATTAATGAGAAAATATTTAGATTAGAGAGACTAAATGGAAACTAAGTAAATATTTAGATTAGAGAGACTAAATGGAAACTAAGTATGATTTAATGGACTAATATGCAACTAATTGCAAATTTGAGGGGGGCTATTTATTAGACGTCAAGTTAGAGGGGTCACTCAAATTAAATTAGTGAAGTGGGTTTCCGAGACACTAAGGGGGGGTTATTCGTTGGTGTAATTTGGTGTAATTTGGGGTAAATTGTTCCAATGGGGTAATTTTACCCAATGGGATAATTGAGTGGGATAAAGTGGGGTAAAATGGGGTAATGAGACAATTTGAGTGGGATAATTTTAGTATGACATCTTTTTATAATATTATATTTATAGCTCAATTAAATTCAAGTTTAACTTGATATAAAATCAAATGATTAAATAAATAATAGTTATAATATAAAATAATATTAATTTTTAAGATTATTTTAATATAAAATATTAAAATAATATAATAATATTAATATTAATCAATCTTAAAATCACAGTGCAAGTATTATACATCAACGACTGATGAAAATCCTAGGAGGAATTCCTATAGATGAACCACATTATATGGTAACTTTTTTTGAGTTTGTTTATTGTATTTTATTTTAATTTTAAAAAAAATTATAATTGATAGTTGTACTTTGTTCCTTTGTTGTAGAATGGTGGCTGTGATATATTGGAGTGGTTTCATCCTCCTTTTGTATTTTGCTTATATCTTGCATTTATATTTGCTCAAAAGACTGCCATCAAAACGCACATAATTTGGTAAGGTACATAACATATACATGAACACCTCTCAACATGCACATAAATCATACAACTCAGTTCATAGTCCTGATACCCTTCAAATTTGCATATATGTGTTCATTTTCAAACATGCACATACCATGTTCATTCTCAAACCATCATAAGCACAAATACTGCATAACAATAGATGTAATTGTATAATAGTGGGTCCATGTATACATACCATGGACATAGTCAAAATACAAAAGATTCAGGTGCCATTTATACATTTACATCCACTATTTACATATGAAAACAAATAAAATAGCTAATCTTGAACGAAATGCAATGGCCAACCTCTCAAAGGCAAAAAGTTCATCAGAACAGAGACAAAGTTGTCGCGCACATCATACAGAACAGGACACGTTCAGAAATTCCATAGTATCACAACCCAGTTTCATGGTCTTCAGGCAAGTAATTTCACTATCTTGAGTGTAGACACGCATAGAAAACCTAAAAGAGAAATTTCGAAGATGATCAACAACTACAGGATTCCGATAATGTAAATACAAACAGACAAGTCCCATAACAAAATCCGAAGAACATAGCAAAAAAAAAGTCCATATGCTGCTCTATGCTTTGCTGGCATATTTCCTCTTTGGAAAATACATTTCTCGTTTCTTCTCACGCTCCGTCTTCAAAGATTCCTATTAATGTAAACAGAGAAAAAATAAAAGAAAATTCAACGATGGAATTTTAGAAGTTAAATAACAAATCGGATTATCGTCATATAAAAACATGATAAATGAACTTTTTCTCATTGGAATCCAAGAATATTTACTTTTACTCCTACTGTCTCCATGCTGAATTCTAGACAAAAAGCAACTTAACAGGGACTAAAATGAGGTTCATGTCACTAAACGACGACGGGATCAAATAACTAGGGAATCAAATAGCTAGTATTGAAGATTATCAGTCGCCAGACGGAATCTACTATCCTCCCAGTTCATTTGGGTCATTATTAAGTCGATTGATGATTTATTCTTCTAACCTCAAAATTATTTTTCAAACTCTTCTAAAATGAAAGGTATGTTTACTAAATCCATTATATTATGTGATTCAAGAACATACTTATTTTATGTTAAAACTTCCCTAATTTTATTATACAAAGATGTGTATGCTATGTTATAATAAATAATTCTTATTTGTCACCATCCAAAATACCATCCTCTACCAACATCACAATGGCACATAACAAATATAATCAATACTCATAGTTACCCATTATCGTCTCCATTAGGCTATGTACTATTATTAGCTAAGCAATTAACCTATATAAACAGCACAGTACCTATCATTTTTAACATAATATTACCCAACATAGAAACTTTGAATGCTCTGCTATAATTAATTTAGAAATAGAACAATCCAGGAAGTCACTCATCAACCGTTAGGAAAACTCAAAGAAATCAGACTCTATACACTAAACACAACAAGGAACATTATTTGCATCGTACTTACCAACTAAAACCTATAGCTTACTCTCTAAAATTCTATTTTCTCATTGTTATATGGCTTCTTGACATTCTCTGTTCAACTGATTTTAAAGCAACATACACAATACGTGTTATAACACACATGTTAAAGTATATATAGAAATAGTACCTGTATCCCAAACTTTTAACTTGCAATCCAAACGTGCATCTGTCAAAGAAAAAGATAACAAAGAAAACTTCTAATAACTATTCAAAACAAGGCTTAATTTAGTGAATTACTAGGAATGAATGTTTTTCAAGGCAAGAACTAAAAGTGCAATCTTGTTCTTCTGAACTGCACAACTATATAATTTCCTTATTTCATCTTATTAGGTGTATTACTAGTCATTGAAGTGTAAATAAATTTATGAAAATTTCTAAAGCTTTAAATAATTTCTAATAATAATAATTTAGAAGGATTGCATCTGACAGATGTTAGACTGAATATATGGAAAAAGCAGGTCATCTAGACCTTAGATTGGGTTTTAATAAGTTATGTCTAGATCGAGCTAGCGTAGAAGCTATGATGCAGGACATGCCCAATAACCTGCATATATAGCTCCACAACTTTTACAAATGAAATCTAAACGTCAACATGAACAATTTCAAGTTATAAAACGTCCACAATAAGGTAGAAAAATAGAACAAAAGCTCCAAAGAATACATACATAAGCAAGTCTCGGATTCGATCATGCCTGATACTTTACAGCCTTAGGAACTATCATTAAACAATGGACTCAAAAATAAAAATGTTATTACCCAAAATTGCTACAAGATAGCAGGCCGTGGCACATTGAACTGGGAGGATAGTAGATTCCGTCTGCAAAATAACAACGAAGCCATTAACCAAAGCTTAGATCCATCAAAGCCGCACCAAAACATCCAAACCAAAACCCTAGGGATTGAACTCACCGCGGTGGTGCGGAGGAGGCGGCGGATGAGGAGGCGGAGGAGATGGCGGCGGGCGAACGAGCTTGAATACGACGACGGCGACGGCGGAGCGGGCGATCGAGCTCGAGAACGACGACTGCGTCGTCAGCGAACGAGCTCAAAAACGGCGGCAATCGACCTCGAGAACGGCGACAGCGGAGCGTGCTCTCGAGCTCGAGAACGACGACGGCGGCGCGGGTGAACGACCTCGAGAACGACGACGGGGAATTATTTCTCGATCGAGCTCGAGAACGGAATGGGGTAATTTGTTCCCCTCTTTTGTTCCAGGAGGCGAACTGGGGTAATTTCGGGCCTGGTGGCTGAGGAATGCTTATATACTTGGAGTAATTTTAGGGGTAATGGGGTTTTTGTTACCCAATTACACCAATAAACTAATAACACCCCAATGATGATTCCAGTTCCAATTACACCAATGAATAACATCAAAAATTAGTGTTCCAAAAATTATCCCATTATCCCAATTTTTACACCAATGAATAACACCCCCT